>PVKS010019532.1:0-38229 GCA_004027875.1 Aplodontia rufa | reverse complement strand
ATATGGGTCTAATTTCAACTTTCTGCAGATGGAGGACCAGTTTGTCCAGCACCATTTATTGAAGAGGCTGTCACAACTCCATGTAATATTTTGACCCCCTTTGTCAAAAATCAGATGTTTAAAGATTTGAGGATTGGTTTCGGGGTCTTCTATTCTATTCCATTGGTCTTCTTCCCTGTCTTAGACTGGGCATGAATTCTCTAGTTGGTCATAATCCTAGGAGACAGTACATTCCAATCCTGCAGACAGGTTAGCATTTTTCTGAGATATTGATTTGCTCAGTCATTAACCAGTTGGATAGCAATGGAAGTGTGACTTTCAGGGTAAGCTCTTATACACTGCTTTTGACAGTCTACTCTTTTTCCCCAAAGTGACTAATACATATTAGAATTTTGTGAGTCAATATCTTCAGAAGAATGGGTATCACTGTCTTCTTGTCTTACACCCTCTCTAATTCACATAATTATTATCTGCCACTTCCATACAAACATTTCAGTTTATAATCATGGAGTGTACCAGAAGTAAGTTTAGTTTCAGTCAATTGAAAAAATATAATTGTTAGTAAAAAAAAATTGCGTTCATTGTTGACTTTTTGTAATACTAATATGGTAAGTCTGAATTAAATAATTTTGAGTTCACTTTTTACAAAATTTTTATTGAGGAGTTATTGTGCAATCATAAATGTATATAAAGTAACAGTATGATATGGATATATTCTTAAACCAGAATTACCCCCACATCACCCACATCCCAGTCTCTTCAATCTATATTTTGCCCCTCCAAACAATATAAATGCTTGGGCAGTGAATTTTCCAAAAATTTTTTAAATGATTGTGTAAGTATTATTTGGATTCTCAGATAGGTAAAGAGTATGGCACATTGTTGATTCTCTCCCTAGATCCTTCCCTATTCTCCTTCCTTCTCTCTTCCCCCACCTACCCCCTACATTTCTATGGTTGCCCTAGATTATGTATTACTACACCTTTGCTGGGTCTAATACAGGAGGTTGACTACCTTTCACACAGGTCAGGGTTTAGTTCCAGCCTCCACAAAAAACATTCGACCCTTGACTTTGGGTTTAACTAAATTTGCTCATGTTTTACTACTGCATAGATTCAAATACATGTTACATATGATATTATCTTTGGCACTGAACCTTATTATTTTAATTTGCTCAGTTTATATTAGTGTTTTTACATTAAATACTTTATCCTTCACACCACATACCACAGCCCTACTTCAGGTAAACTGTTAAATCCCAATTGAATTGATTGCGAAGTCCTGAGGAAGAATCACTTAGTCATCGCTAAGGTCAAGTACTGCCCATAAGGAGTTGGTAATCACCTTTGTACATGACAAAGGAAATGTCAAATGTATGCTGCATTTAATATACAGCATCATATATTTTTCTATAATGTTTCAGGAATTTCTGGCATAGTTTCCTTTTTATGATGCGTTGCATAGATGGTACAAGTATTGTACATGCTCCATGTTTGGAAGCAGATGTGTGCTCAGTTTTGTTGTATAAGCTAGTGTTATTTTAGTATTCCGCTTTGTGATTTGTACTTTATTTTCATCAGGAAAAGTCGGTGTGTAAAAATTTCTTCCAAAGCATTTTTATTTAATAGCTTTGCCATTAAATAGATTTGCTGTTTTTTCAAGTTTGAATTATTCTTTGATTTGGGTGTTATTCTCAACAAAACACAAATTCAGGCATTGAAATTATTCTAGAGTGTTTTAAAATCCATCACTAGTCACTTAGTGAGCTTTGTGTTCACTGACATGTTCTTTATAAAACCATTTTCACTTCTCTTGTAAAAAGTATTTTAAATGGCCTAATCATACCCCGATAGAGTGTTTGTCCTTTGGTGTTATTGGTCTGAATGGAAAAAAAAATTCTTATTTAAAGTTGATAGATTACAAAAAGGCATAATTTCTAATTACTTAAAATTAAATTTTTTCCAAAGTCCAGTGTTTACCAGAAATAAACATAAAGACTGACTTTGTTCCAAGTTATTGTATATAAATTATTTTAGCTTGCTTATAGAAAATATTCTGTGCTATGGAAATGCAGGACAAGGATTGAATTTATTCCCAGTATGAAATTCCCACATTTATTTCTTGTATTATGTGTTGTTGCCAGTGAGATTGTGATGTGGTATACTAATATGCATTTTTGATGTTTAGAGATCATTTGTTAGAGCTGACATTTAATTGGTCTTGCACAGAGAGTGCCAGCCAGCATGTAATCCACATAATAAACATTTAGCAAATATTTATTCCATGAATAAATAGAATTTGGATTCTCATTGTGTAATTGAAACATCAAAAACCCATTGTGTGTTTGCTTCTCCTGCTCATGTTTTGCTCATCTGACATTCTATTCTCCACTTGCAAAATAAAGATGACCAATTCTTTAAGCATAGTTTAATTAAAAAAAAATTGGATGCCATGTCTGATTGAAATGTTTGAAAGTGATATTTTAATGAAATTCACTATAATTACTTTTAAGAATGTACTCATTGAATGGTTCCCCACAGGGACATTTATGGAAAACATCTCTCTCATATTGTATCTCACATAACTCTTCCTTTCAGCCTGCTAATGTGATGCTGTGCTGTCTTCCAGTTCTTTTGAATGCCTTCTGATCATGACCATTTTGGCCAGTTTCTTTTCTTTTCTTTGTTTATTTTTTGTTTCTAATCATTTAAACCTATTCTATTTCATGAAATTTTGATTCCTTACCACTTTAGACTAGTCTATGTATACATTCATTGACAGCTCCAACTCCATGAGAATGATCCTTCCAGTATTATGTCTTTCTCCCAGAGATGGGATCTCTTAGAAAATGTTGAAAACTATAGATCTTCATTTGTGTGATCATTAGCTTTGCAAACAATTCTTCTATTAAGTAGCTTATGAGTCCAAAAGATTGAGAACATTACCTATAATCCTAGGTAAGATTTGTCACCCTTATTTACAAGTAATGCTGAGTCTATAACTTACCCAGTTAATGTAGGAATGCAAGTTGTCAAAAATTTAAAGACAGAAGTTACATTTATATTGGTTAAGCACTGTTAATTAGTATTAGCCTTGATAGGCCATGTAAATCTTCATTTTATAGTCTCAGTATCATAATTAATTTTGACTGAAGAATGTGCTTTAAGTGTACTATGTCCTATTCCATTTATACTGTCTTTTATATAGCCAAGTATTTATCATAGGGCATTTCATGCATTTTGCACATAGTTCAAATTACGGGAGAGTATTTTAATAAGTGTACAGAGATGTACTCCAGTTTTCTTCTGCTTCACATTTCTACGTGGCTCTGTATGGCCCTGCCTGGCAACAGACAGGTGGGACTGAGTAGCTGCAGAGCCTTGGAACGAGGTGCTCTTTCCAGGCAGCAGTCTCCACTTGGCCTGGTTTTCTCACTTGGCCTCCTTTGCTTTTTTCTACTCATCTTTTTTTTGTTTTTATCTATTCTTACGTGATACAGAAAAAGACATAAAATTGTATGTATTAATTGTATACTACATAATGTTTTAATGCATGCATGTGTATGTCACGTTTAAAGGTTAATATATCTATCTCCTGGAATATTTATCAATTTTTTCATGGTGAAAACTTTCAAAATCCTTTCTTGTAACTTTTTAAAAATGCATAGTCTGTTATCATTGTCTGTAGTTACACTATTGTGCAAAAGCACACAAGAACTTCTTGTTTCTATCCAACTAAAATTTATGAGCCATTAATCAAGCTCTCTTCATCTGTCCCCCAACCTCATAATCTGCCCAACCTCTAGAAACCACCATTCTGCTCTACATTTTTATAGATCAACATATTGGATTCCACATATGAGTGAGAGCATGTGGTACTTGTCTTTCTGTTCTTGGTTTATTTCACTTAACATAATGACCTTCAACTCCATCTACATTGTCCCAATGACAGGATTTCATTCCTTCCTTATGGCTTTTTTAGTAGTTGGTTGTGTATAGGTACCATATTTTCTCTACCTACCTCTCAAGTTGATAGGCACTTATGTTGTTTCTATTTTTTGTGTATTGTCAATAGTGCTACAAAGAACAGGAAGTACAGATGTCTCCTTAGTATAATGATCTCATCTCTTTCATATGTATATTCAGTAGTGGCTTTCCTGGATCATATGGTAGTTCTATTTTCAATTTTTTGAGGAACCTCCATACTGTTTTCCATAGTGACTGTACTAATTTACATTCCTATCAACACTGTTCAAGAAAGGATCCCTCTCTCTTTAGTCATGTGGTCCTATAGAGAGCAAATGTAAATATAATATATGAATACTTAGAATATTTTTAAAATTTGGATCTTAGGATGAAGGTATTGGATTTTAAGATAGCATCTTCTATCTTCTGTCTTCCTCAAAATTAAGAACATATTGGATAAATGTTTTTACTTATCCTTATCTGGAAGTAATTGTTGCTCATTTTGCAAAGCAACAATGATGATATAACCCTTTCAATTTTTCTTTTTGGCATATGAATTGCCTTTGTTTTGTATTATTAAGACAAGGACAATGCCTCTGTCTCTGTCTCTGGCTCTGGCTCTCTTCCTTCTCTCCCTTTTTTTTTTTTTTCAGGGCTGAGGACCTAACTCTGGTCCTTGTGTGTGGTAGGTGAGTGCTCTGCCACTGAGCTAAATCCCCAACCCCTCCCTTTCTTTAATCTGCAGAGAAAAAGTTCAATTCAGATTTCATTCAATTTTGGATCAATGAATTTCTACAGAAAAAATTATTTCAGATGTTATAATTCTGTCAGGTAGGAACTGATTGGAATTTCACCTCATTCAACTCATTTAGTTGAATAATTATTTTTGACATAGATTCACATATGGTTGCATGGATTTTTATTCAGAAGTGAATTTGTCATTTCCACAGTATATAACCATGTGAAGCAGTTTACACTAAGTGTTATTCTGGGAAGTTTGGAAGTTTGATAATTTCAGAGGAAAGGTGGTGAAATGCTTTTGTAGGAGAATTTCACATTGTGTTGCTATACTCTATATAGTTTCTAAATTCATGGTGTTTAAAGGCACAAACTTAGTAAGAACATAGGAAAATAAACTTCTTTGTGTATTTGCTTTATTTTCATTATTTTGAGTGAAAATTCCATACACTTTGGTCTACATATTCCTATACAAGCTAATATATACAATATAAAATATGTTCAACTTGATTTTAAAATGTTCACATCTAAGAAACTAATTATAACCGTGAACAAGTGCAGTTAAAAGGTACAATGCAGGACGGTGGCACTCTTCAGCTGGCATTCAGTATGAGGTAGGTTTAGAACTTTCACAGTGTGTTTTCTACCAGATAATGTTTCCTCTTATTTTGTGCTCAGATTTTCTTCTTGTTTCAGGACTTTTAGACTAAATTTGCAGATTTTCAAGAATAAATATCTGTCATTTTACTTCACATTGCCCTTTTCTTTGCCCCCTACTGCCTTAGACCACAAATGTCAACTCTTTGATGTGGATCCTTGCACAGTATATTCCTTGATCATTTAACTACTTTCAAATGGGCACATACACACACACACACAATCACACACATATGCATTTTTGTATAGAATGGGCCTGCTTTATACACATTTTTCTGCATTTTGCTTTATTAATTGGTGGTATGTCATGAAACTCTCTAATTTTTAAACATCTCATTTACATAGTTGTTAGTGTTAGTGTAGTGCTCTGTGGTGTGCATCATTCTTTACTCAACCTCACACTTGATGAGGTTTACTTTATTTCTAATATTTTATCTCTGGAAATAATGTTTCAATAAGTAATTTTAAGTTGGGATATTTTTATGTCAATAACATGGATTACTAGGTGTGGATTTTACGGTCAAAGAATATGGACATTTTAGTAAGTATTTGAATTTTCTTTCCAAAAAAGTCCATTCATCACTAGTATACAAAACACATATATGCCTGTCACATGCCCAACAACAACATAAGAGTACATTGTTTCTTGTCTGTACCTTTTGGCACCAGTGGTTGAAATAGTTCCCTTAAATTTTTTAATTTGATTAGTATAAAATGATGACTTGTCATTTAATTCATATTTTGCTGACTGGGAAATTTAAAACATTTTTGTATATTTAGTAGCATTTGGATTTGCTTTTCTATGAACCATCTGTTTATATTCTTTGTCTGTTCCCCATTTTTTAAACTGCTATATTTCTCTTTTGATTAGCATTCCATGTTATTGATCTTAGCTTTATCTGAAGATGTTCTCTTAGAATTATTCTTACTCTTGTATCTTCTTAAAATTAGTACTTAGCGATCTCATAACACGATATTTACCTTATTAAAGCTTTGGTGTTCTATGGTACAGTAGGATGAAGAGAGGATATGAATGTGTTCAACACAGAGAAATTACAGACTTTTTTTTTAAGATAGAGGAACAGTGAGAGAGAGAGACAGAATCAATTTTATTTTAGTTTTTCATGAGGCTTTCTTTGCTCTGAGACTTCACATGCCAGGCAAAGCGCTGTAACCGTGGAGACACCACTCGCTACAGTCCAGAAATGACAGACTTTTAAGGTGATTGGTGTAGTTTGGATCTGGAATGTCCCCCAAAGGTGCATGTGGTAAAGGCTTGTTTGCCAGTTTAGCACTTTTGGCAGGTGGTGGAGACTTTAGGAGGTAGAGTCTTCTGGAAGGTCTTTAGATCATTGAGGGTGTGCCCTTGAAGGGGTTTAGGATCTTCTACAATGTGGTACCTTGTTATAGGTCCAAAATCAATGAGGCTAATCAAGCATGGACTCAAACTTCAAAACTTTGAGGCAAAATAAAGCTTTGTCCTGTATTAATTGATTTTCTCAGGTATTTGTTAAGATGATGGAAAGTAGATTAAGCCCTTGATGAATATTCTAATTACCCTGATTTGGTAATTATCCAGTATATTCATGAATCAAAACAACACACATTCCCTCAAAAAAGTGTACATGCATTACATGTCAAACCAAAAATAAAAATATAAAAAATCATGGTAAAAAAGAAAGTATGCATTTGAAAGAACTATCAGAGCAGTGTACATGCTTTAGTTCTTACTTGCTTTTTTAATTCCCAGAAATAATAATTGTTAAGTGTTTGCTGTTTTAAAAAAGTGCTTTCTTTAGACATTTTCAAGAGCAGAAATTGCAGATGGTAAGTTCATTTAACTTTTTCTTTCTTTTCTTTTTTTCTTATTCTTTTTGGTCTGGGTACATGTTTTTAATCTCACCTTTTTCTGAAAGGATAGTTTAGTTGATTACAGAATTCTAGGCAGAAAATTCTTTTCTTCAGCACTTCAAATATGTGCTATTTTATTATAGTCCCCATGGTTTCTGATGAGAAAACTGCTGCCATTAAAATTGTTGGTCCCCATGGGTAATCCATAATTTCTTCTATATGCTTTCATTTTTTTTCTTTGTTTTTAATTTTAATGAACTTGAATAAGAAGTAACTAGGCATGCATTTCTTTATAGTGTTATCCTGTTTGCATTTCATGAGTTCACTGAATCTGTGGGTTTATGTTTTGTTTTTCATCAAACTTGGGTAGGATTTTAGTTATTTTTCTTCAGTTTTTTGTTTTTTCTTTTTCTTTTTCTTTGCTTTAAAATTTATTTTCTTTTTTTCCAGAACTTCCACGAGCAACTTTTTTTAGATCTGTTTTTGTTCCACTACCCCTTAGAGGCTCAATTTATTGCTTTCAATATATTTCTTCTCTACTGTGCAGATTGGATAATTTCCATTGCTTTGTCTTCAAGTTCATTGATTTTCTTCTCCATTATGCTATTGAGATAGTCCATGATTTTTAAAAATTGTAATTTTTTTTTCAGTCTACAAACTTTATTTGGTTCACTTGTATGTCCTCTTTTTCTTTGTTGAGTTTTTTAAATTTGAAGTCTTTTCTATAGTGTTTATGATTGCTCATTATTATATTTTTATGGTGGCCATTTTGAAATCCTTGACAGATCATCACCACACCTATCTCAACTTCATGTTCACTAATTGTATTTTCTTACACAAGTTGAGTTATCATTGTTGTTTTCTATGAATTTGATGTGTAATTTGACTAAATGTAAGTCCCGGTTATTCAAACACTAATTTAAGTTTTGTGAATGCATTTTGTAAATGTGATTAAAATTCATATTCCATTTACCCAAGTGATGTAGATTATTTTAGATGGTGTTGGTGGGCGTGATTTAATCTGCTGACAGGCCACAGAAGCATAGTTGAGGCTTCCCTATGGAAGGTAAATTTCTTCTGCACAGCAGCTTCAGTCCTTGTCTAATTGATCTGGTCTGCGCATCCTGGAAACCTTTCTTGTGAATGTTAGACTCTCCTCATCAGCCTCTACAATCATATAAGTCAATTCCTTGGAAAAAAAATCTTTTAATATATTTCCTGTAGATTCTACTTCTCTGGTTGATATTTAGTTGGAATAAAATAATTCTGAACTGTACCCTACACTTTTTGTGTGCTATGGTTTAAAACACTGTTCCTTTGCATATTGTTTATTTCAGGTAGCTAACATACTTAGGTATGGAATAAATTTCCTGACTAACTATATGGTTTCTGGTTTAAATGTGTGAGTATCTTCATCTCAATAATGAGGGAAGTTTAGACTTGCTGATGAGGCAACTCTAAAATTCATAATACAGGTTCCAGGATGCGCAGATCAGAGTAATTGGACAAGGGCTGAAGCTGTGCAGAGGAAATTTCCCTCCCATAGTGAAGCCTCAACTACGCTTCTGTAGCCTGTCAGCTTTTTAAATCAGGCCCACCAAGACTATCTAATATAGTCTATCTCACTTAGATCAATTGAATATGAATTTTAAGGAGGTCAGAGGTCCACAGGTTAATGCTGAAGAGGGGCAGATAAATAAATTATAGTATGATAAAATAGGAAACATCAAGAATGAGAAAGAGTAAAGAAAAGGATAAATATAGAAGTGTACATGATTAGCTCTTCTCTTTCAGAAGAAAAATTACAACCTTATTTAATGTTTTCTGTGTGTGTAGAGGTCATAGTAGCTATAGTATAAAAGTGAGAAGGGAAAAACATACATGGTGCTAAGATATTTGTATTCAACTTGAAGTTGCAATGTTGATACCAGTAGTAGAATTATCATATAATCTTAGAAATCATGTTCCTGAGTATTTACATATGTGAATTTAAAATTTAATGTTTATACAAATCTTGGGAAGGAAAATAGTTCATTTTTAGAAATTGTTATTTTGAGGAAGGCAAAATATTTGCTACAAAATAAATATCTAGGGAAATGCTTAAGGTTATTTAACTCTTCTATATGGCCCTGGGTTGTTAAATACATGACTGCTATAGTTTGATCTTGAGTATCTCCCAACAGCCCACGTGCTAAAGGCTTAGAGCTCAGCCTTGTTGTTATTGGGAGGCATTGGAACCTTAAGTAGATAAGGATGAGTAGTAGGAAGTTGTGTCAGTGGGAGCATGCCCTTGGAGGGGATCTTAGGGCCCTGCACCCTTCCTGCCTCTTTCTTTGCATCCTAGCAGCCATGAGGTAAATAGATCCCCTCTCATGAGATCCTGCATGATATACTGTGCTTACACAACCCCCAAGCAAAGGACCACTCACCCATGGACTGAAATCTCTGAAATCATTAGCCAAAATAAACTTTTCCTTTTTGTGAGTTTATTATCTCAGGTATTTTTTGCAACAATGGAAAGCTGATTGATACAATGACTTTGAGAATTTGTCAGCACTGTAGAACTTAATATCAAGAAAGTGGATTTTAATGTAAGAAAGCTCAAAAATCTTTAAGGATGTTGGGGAATCACAGGGTGGAATACAGACTATTATGAATGTGCATATTAGAAAAGGATCTAGAAATTAGGAATTATTTGTAAAAATAAGCACTCTTAGTACTGAGGTTTTAATTTATAAATTCCCAACAAAAGGAATCAGAGATTGTGGAAGAAACTACTGACGCTAGATCTAGAGCAAGGAAAAATACATGATGAGCCTGGAGCACTTTATAGTAGTAGAAGTTAACTAGTATTGAAACAGAAAAAAAAATTACTTGACAGGGATTTGTCAAAAGGACAGAGAATCTAGTAGGAAGGTGATCCTTGAGAAACAAAATAAATAATATAGTGCTGGATTATAACAAAGAATTTAATAAATATCCATGAGTCCAGACTAATATAAATAAATTATTTAGTATATAAATGGAGTTCAGGAAAGATAAATCCTTAGAGAAAGTTCAGAGTTATATATATGGATACTATCCCCACTCAGAGGTAGAATTTCTTTCTCTACCCCATAAGTGTGGGCAGGATTTACTAGTCTCCTAATAATACTGTATGCTGGGAAATTTGGTAACATTACATGGATAAATCTGACAGTACCTTATCTACACAATCAACATGCCCCCATAGCAAGTCATGTTGACATCTGGTGATACAATGAAAGACCACCTCTCTTCTATTGTTCTTTCGCAAAACTCACAAATCCAGTCCAATTATGAGAAAATATCCAAAAAACTCAAGTTAAAAATTTTTAATGAAAAAGCTCGCAAATATTCTTCAAAAACATCAAGGTTTTGAAAAACAACAAAGAGTGAGAAACTAAGACTGAGGTATAAAGACACATGATGAGTAAGCAAAAATTTTTATTCTATATTAAATTATAAAAGAGAAAAGGACATTAGTGGGAAACTGGTAGAATCTAAATATAGACTGCACTTCAGCAATAATTTTACACTACTGTTAATTTCTTTGTTTGGAAAAATATCCAATATATATATTAACATTAGGAGAAGTTGGATAAAGACAGAAAATCTCTAATGTCTGCAACTTCTATCTAAGTTTCAAATTTTTACAAAATGAAATGTGTGCTAAAATGCATAGAAAACTAGTAGATGCAGCAAAAGTGTGTTTTGTGCAAACTATGAATAGATAGGGAATAAACAATAACTTGGAACAAATACTCAATAAAATTATACTCAGTGATAAAATATTGTAAATATTCTCCACTTGTCAGGAGCAAAATAAGATGACTTTTACTATCACTTCTATTTTGATTTGTAGTAGGAAATTTATCCAACTGAATAGGCAAGAAAAATAATTTTAAATCACTATTTTATTTGAATTTACATATAAAATAGGCAAAAGAATCAAGTCTTATTAAGTAAGTTTTTGTTACAAGTGTTTTTTGGATACAATATTAGTTTACAAAAAAGGATTTCTACATATCAATAGCAATTAGTTTATTATTATTATTATTATTATTATGTGCCAGGAATTGAACTCAGGGTCATTTAACCACTGAGCCACATCCCTATCCTTTTTTATTATTTTATTTTGAGGCAATCTTGCTAAGTTTTTTAGGCCTTAATAATTTGCTGAAACTGACCTCAAACCTGTGATCCTCCTGCCTCAGCCTTCCAAGTTGCTGTGGTTACAGGTATGTGCCATTGAATTCAGCAGTATATTTGATTTTTAATGCCATTTCCAAGTACAAAAATTGTCAAATATTTAAAAATTTGTAGATATTCAAGTCATTTTATAATAGTCCATAAAACTGGGTTAAACTAAAAGAGCCTCAAATTAATTGAGAACATACCATATATTCATAGATTGAAATAATAGAGAAAATGCATAGTTTACCACCTACAATAGATCTGTGCATTCGAGGATTTTACTAATATCAATTGGCTGTTTTACTAAAATTGATGTCAATAAGCAGTGTGTATTATAAGGCCAAAGAGTAAGTAATTATCAAGACAATTTGAAAAAAGATTTACAAATATTTGAATACTTATGTATTATAATCCAAAAGTATGTGTTGATAACAAAAATCAGATTATAAAGAATGTCCTGGGTTAAATTAATCCGTGTGAAAAAAATTACTTTTGACCCTAGTATGTGACATGTAAAATAATTAATTCTAGGTAGTCATCGACATAACTGTAATAAAAGCTGAATTGAGGTAATAAATAGAATATAGGTGTAGAATAATAGCTTCATGACCTTAGGTCAACAAAAATTTATTTTTCAGGCCATTAAAATGTATTAATAATAAAGGAAACACTTTATAAATTAGGACTTTGGCACATTATAAAATACCATTAATAAAATTAATAGAATTAAAAGCTAGAGACTGAAAGACAAAATTTGTTATTTATCATACAAAACACAAACAAATATGATTTGACAATCAATGAGAAAAGATAGTTTAAAAAATTAGGTATATAGCTTTAACTCTAAAAAGATAATAATAAAAAGATGTTTCAGACCAATAAGCATATGAAAAATGCATAATATCATTTCCATAAAGCAACTGCAAAATATTAATTCACATTGACTTATTAGCTACAGATCAGTAAAAACAATTCACAATATGATAATATCAAATGTTGAATAAAATATACCAAATGTAAATATTTCTTCTCAGTGTGCTAGAAATAGATTTCCTATTTTGTGTAACTGAACAAATGCTTTCTGTAATTTTTCCTAACTCTAAAATTTCATGAATGATGGGTAATCATTTAACTAATAAAGCTTCAGTAAGGTGCAAAATATCAAATTGGACTTTGGCACGACCTGCTCTTGTTTCATGACCCGTAGATACAGAGATTTTATTTCATCTTTTATGCTGTAATTTGGATGTAATTTGTCTACATGTGTTGGAGGATTGGTCCCCAACGGAATGTTATTGAGAAATGGTGTGACCTTTAAGCGGGGAGGCCTCCTTGGAGCTGATTAGGTTATTAAGGCAACACCCTTAGAAGGGATTAGCGCCTGTCTTCTGAAAGTGGGTTTAGATCTCATGGAACTGGATTAGTTATCATGAGAATGGGTAGTTATGAAGAAGTTTGGCTTCCTTAGCCTGCCCTCTTCCCTTTTTTGTGGTCAAGTGACTCTTTCCCTTCCTCTCTTTCTATTCCCCTCTCATGCTTCAGTGAGTTGCTGTGTCCCAGGAGGTCCTCATCAAATACTCGGGATGCTTCTATTGTCTTGGAACTTTTAATATTAAGGCAAAATTAATGGAGGTTTTAAATAAAGTACCCAGTCTCAGATACTTTGTTATAGCAACACGAAACAAAGCCTCCTTCACATTCTGTCCTGGCATGGCATGTACTTTCATATAGTTTTTCTTTCAGTACCCCTTTCCCCTCCACCTTGAGGCTCTTTTCCATTTTTGTTATTAACGTCCTCTGCCACCTCCAAGAGTTAGCACAAAGTTTCCCTTCAAAAAATAGCATGTATAAACTATGAAACACTGCTGCTGCTGTTTCCGGTGGGCCTTGTAGTACAATCATTACAAAGAACTTTGGCAGCTCTGGAAATAATTTTGTCAGAAAACACTTGTGTATATTTTTTATACCTAGCGTATTGGCTGGCACAATTGCTTTTGTTTGTTTATATGTATATTTTTTATTTAAATAATTATATTAGTTGGTTTTGACTATCAAAGTTACATTTCCATTAAAATCAGTCCCTATATATTGGTCTCTTTATTTACCACTATTATCATTCATCTTCTACTTGGAATTATAATTCTGGGTGGTGTATTTCTTTCAACACAGATTAAATATGTACAGGCTAAGTATTTTTTTTAAAACATGGCATGTATGAGACATGCAAGAAAAAAGCACTTTGTAATGTCTCCCATTTTCCTTTCTTTCTTCACTGGGTTTTGACAGTTACCTTAAGGCAGAATCCTTTGAGAGCCTCAGGCATTTGCATTCAGTTCCATCCATTATTCCAATTAATCATTTCTGGACATCTCTACTAATCTCTGGTCTGCATGACCTGTAGGCTTTTATGATACTTTAGATTTATTTCTCTTATAGTAATCTAATTTAGAAATGTCAAAACAAGTTACTTACATGGTTCTAGAAAATTGAGAGGATAACATGATATAGAATAAAGACTTTTTTTCTTGAAAAGATTAATATCAAAAGTCATCTTCTCTTTTTAGGGAGATTTCTATAATTTATTCAAATGTGAGGTGGAATATTTCTTATTTTTGTAAGCTATCATGTTAACCAACGACCTGCTGCTAAACCAATGAAAACAAGCAGCAAAAAATGATGCACAGCAAGTAGTGGTGTTGACAGTATAAATGCTGCACCTTTACCATCGTCAAATAGCTAATTTAGTGTCACTGGACTCAAAGAAATGCAAGACATTGGCTATGGAAGTGCATCACTCCATTACTCCTTATATTGTCATGCCAAAAGTTTTGCAAACTTTTCCCTGTTACCTATGGATGATTGGACTTCTATAGAAATAGAAATTTGAATGACAATTTGGATGCAACCAACAGTGGCTAGGGAGAGTGCTCACAAGGCAAATCTACCCCTTTAGCTCTCACCACAGGATTTATTGAGTTGAAACAGATATTTAGGAGTAACTTTCAAAGAACAGAGGGTTTAGATCATTTTAAGCAAGACAGGGTGCAGCTACACTTCTAAAGAATACTTCAAGAACAGGTGTGGGCTATAAAACTTATTTTGTGGAACTAAGGGTCAGTAGAGATATATTTGAAAGCAACTGTTACCTGGGGGTGGGGCAGGAACCATCTGTAGGCATCCAGGGGTGCATCTGCTGCCATGGAGGCATGAATGCTTGCAACCACATCACCGCTGGTATCCCACAATGTGTTCAGCTGGGCTGCCATTAGATTACCTTGGTGCCTCAGGTCATGTGGGCAACATGCCTGTGACCCCCAAGAGACTGTGACTGCTAGGATGAAAGGATCTCAGACATTTTTGTTCATAAGGTTGAGAAAATTTTCTTCAATTCACTGAAGCCAGGTGCTGCCAAGCAATTGTGTTTTTTAAAGAAGTTCTAAGTGGAAGCATTGAATGTTTAAATTTACTGCAATTAACTATGAAAAATTAATTTTAAAATGCCTTGTATTGACTGAAGATATAATCAGGTTTTTACAAAATATTTATTCAACAACCTTTAAAAATTAACATAAATTTTTGAGTACTTTTAAGTTTATAGATAAATTGAGTAGAAAGTACAGAGGTTTGACACAGCAGTGCACACACATGCACACACACACAATTGCACCTGTTAGTAACATCTTGTATTAGTATGGTACATTTGTCTTAGTTGATAAGCCAAATATCAGTTATGGAAGCAACAACTTCCTTATAACAACCAATGTGAAGTACTGATATGGGTTTCTCAGAAAATTGTGAGCAGATCCCTAGTAATTTCTGGAAAAATTACATTATCAAAATTCAGTCTGTTTTCTATGACAGACATTTGCTCAGAGTTACACAGAAATCAAAATATAATTTTTATCCAATTGTAGAAGACTTCAAATAAGATTAAGAGTTGAAGCAAGCATTTCAGGTTCGCAGATTTGCTAAAGCCAATGTAGAAGATGAAAATGGATAGTACAGCATTTGATTAGCATAGATGATAACCTGGGATCAATCCCCAGCACCATGAACAAAAGCAAAAGGAAGAAGAAATCAAGGAAGGAAGGAAGAAGGAAATAAAGGAAAGGAAGAATAAAAGAAAATAAAGCATTAGTAGGTACACTTTCAAACATATTAACACCATGGTCATTAGAAGGAAAAGCATGTTTATTATTAACTGTTCATGATCATGTACAAAAAATGAAAATACAACATTGTTTATAATAAGTGTCCAAATATAGAAATTATGTTTGTGGATGAAAGATCACTATCTCTGACATTGATTGCAAATCGTGTTTTTAAATGTACATGGGCCCATGAGTATGGCATTATGAGTATTTTACCAGCCAATCTAGCAATAAGATGATGTGACCCAATTTTCAGAATGAGCTATAAGAAAGTTCACATTTTATATCCTGGTGTGCTCTAGAGTTATTTACAGTAGTAATCGCAACAGGACTTCTTCTGTCAAATGATTTTGTTAACTCTATTTTCTTTTCTAAATAAATTAATCAAAATGTCATACTAGTTTCTTATCTAAGACTTCTCTCTCAAGAAAGAGGTTCTTAGTCTTCAGTGTTATATCTTGGTCATCTACCAAAAAACCAAGAAAAGATGGAAAGAAGGAGGAAAGGAAGAGGAGGGAGGGAAGTTACTCCTGAAAGCCATTAAGAAAGACTTGGCAGCTTATCAAAATATCATATTATAAAATACTTAAAGGCGTTCCACATAAGAGCAGTGACCTGAAATGGGGGTGAAGAGTTTGAGTTCTGCCATTGAGCATTCCTGACTTCAAACCTACAGGCACACTGAGAGAAAGATGATGCATTCTTTGAAAATAGCAAAGCATATTAGATTTTAAATGAAAAGAAAATATTTGTGTATTATACATTGCATTTTAGTTGTTAATTTCGCCAATTCTGGAAATTTACCCTAAAGTCTGTGGACTTTACACTTATCTTGGAAATAGATGCCAGCTATTTCCATAAAGGCATCTTTTTGGTATTAAAATTATACTTAATTTTATTATTTTTAAAAATAATTTAATAGACAAGTTATTTATTTACATGTTAACTAAATAGCATGTAGAGAATCTGGTATAGGGTCCGTCAACGAGATAAGTTCATCGATTTTGATGCTTGTACTATGAGGGAAAGATAGAGATAATGTTTCATATCAGGATACAATAAATATACTTGCTAATAATTAGCCAAGGACACAGACTTTTAGTTTTCTCCTGAATTGGATTTTTCCACTTGCATGGCATTAGAAATTTAGTAGGGCACATTACTTTCTGGAGAAAAAAATAAGAATTTTGCTTCCAAGTTTCCTTATAGCTAGAATTAAGTCCTAGTCAATGTGGCATAAATAAAAGTTTTATTTGGCAGTGTCTGGGAACCTTCTATCCTGAATAGGGGGTGGAGCTAAGCCACTGCAATGCATTCTGAAAAAGGCTTAGGTATGGATTCTGATTTCTCTTCCATCTGTGATCTTGCTTAAGTTACTTCACATCTCTGCATGCCGGTTTCTTCATGTTTAAAATGGGAATATTTGCATATGCTTTCTCAGTGTAGTCACAAAATTTAAGTGAGATAGCAATTACACAATCCTAGCACAATTGCTAGCCCATCCTGAAGCCTAATAAGTTCAGTTATTATGTGATTAAGGTGTGCCTTCTCACTTTGGTAAAATTGATATTTAAATTTTCTTTACATAGTGCAGCCTTTGAGAGAGTTGTATGATATTAATATCTGTACAAAGCCATCAAATAAATTATAAAGAGGTTAAGTGATTCAGACAAAAACCATTCTGTTCTTCTGTCCTCCCTCTCCATGTTCTGCTAGAAATCTTCAGGGAATAATGGTAATGAGTCCTGCGAGTCTACATCATAGGCTTCTTCCTGATTTTTCAATGCCAGTCATTAGTTAGAATGCCTAAGCAAGCGAAAGCTGAGCTAAACAAAAACGAAGCAAAACTATTGCAACAAACAACATAAAGACTTTTAATCCATCAATAGCCTGATTAAAAAAAAAAAAAGGAAAAAAACTAAAAATCTTGGCGCTCGAGAGAAGTTGAAGAATTTTTCTATTTCCTAAAGTGTCATAGACTAAAGATTAATTATTTTTAAACATATTTCTATGAAAATTTGTCTTGATGTAAACTGTTTTGATAGGCTCCTTTGCTTCCTGGACCACATATCCCCTGTTTTTGCAGCCTCCTTAGCCTTACTACTGAATCTGTTCTCTGCCAGGCCTCAGGCCTCAGCTTTCTCTACTGCTAACTGCAACTCTGTGGCAGAATTAGTGGATTAAAGGGTGTCCCCTGGTCTCTGTCTGAATCTGGTCATCAGGTTCTTCACTAAGATATCCCTCCCTGCCATCTGCCCCGTATGCTCAGCTCCTGTCACCAGTCTCCACCTTTTTTGTGCCCTGAGACTTGAGCTCATCCTGCAGTTTCCCTGACACTCTAGAGCACCCTCCCCCTTTTTTGCTGGACTTAATCAAATTAGCCTGAACACAATACAGAGTTCTTCTCTGTTGTGGCTGTGCTATATTTCTGCAGGTGTCAGCAGGCCTGCAGGTGTCCTCAGAATATTCAGGGCTTCCGGAGGGAAACAGAGTTCCTTCTTTCATTATCTACCACAGCCTCTACTTTCATTACACATCCATAGTTTGTCCTCCTATGCAACTAAAAGAACACATTCAAGGGTCTCTATCTGAAATTTAAAGCTCTCTATTACAGGCTGAAAATTTCCATTCTCTTCAGTTGTTTGGCAGAGGGGTAGTTGGATTTTAGGATGTTTCCCGGTAGCCCTGGTCTCTGCTGTCTTCAGATTTTGCCCAGTGTTCCCTGGGAGGGGGCAAAATATTATCCCTAGGTGAGACACACTGCTATAGAGAAAAGACACACAAATCCTGAAACCTCACTTTCCAACACATTTAAATTATGTCAGAAGTTATCTGAAATTTTCAAAGGCTTTAGTATTCTGGAAACAATAGTCAATAGAAATATGCAGAGAATTTCCTGTTCTCCATCCAGTTTGTATTCATTACCCTGAAGTGATCATTCCAAATCTGCTTAATTGATGAGATATTGAAAAATAGAGAACTAATGTGGCAATTTCAGAAATAGAACATCAGCTAATATTTTGAAAATATTTTCCGTCACATATTCTCCTTACAGATCCAGTCTTCTGTATTAATGGGAAAGTAATAAAGTGTCTTTATTTTTGGAAGGAAGTAGGAAATTAAAATCACTTTCCTCTCTGATATATATTTTCCCAGTGCATATGAAGTACACTACCCCAATGTACTACCGTGCAGCAGTTCTTACCTATGATCATGTTGTAAAGGTTATAAAGTCCATCTGTTCCCTCTGGATTTTATACTTCTATTCTGTTGACTTTTCAATCCCAGCGCTCAGACTGTAAATGGGCTTCTCCAACATTCTCTGAGATCTGATACTGTTAGCTGTGAGAAAAGCTGACCCTTCTGATTTTTGAATACTCTTTGCTTCAAATCTGGCATCATTAATATATGTAGGCTGTTGTAGACATGAGCACACACTATAACTAATTCTTTTCACAGACCATAGGAGATTTTCTTTTTTAAAATCTTACCATCTCTTTCCTACTGGTGAGATTTTCTCTTAGTTTTCCCTGTAATTGCTACCCTCGCCTTTTACTTATGTTTAAAGTACATTTTAAATTTAATTTTTAGTTCTCATTTTGATTATTTTCCATTCACTTATTTTTACTCTTATGAGAATCACTTTGGATTGCCTCGGAGTTGTAATTCTTGTGTCCTATGGAAGATGGTTCTGATTTATGATTCTTGTTAAATTTGTTCTTATGAATTGATAGGGTAATTTTTCTAAAGAAAAAATACCTTGAAGTCATTATTGACTCTTCCTTTGCTCATAGCGTACGTTTCATCTGTCAGGAAATTCAGGTGGATCTACCTTCAAAACATATTTAGAAGCTGAGAACACTGGTTTGTTATGTGCTATTTCCCAAATGCTTTACAAGTATCTGGAAGTAGAAGGTGTGTAATGTTATTTGTTGAATGAATGCATATATGGATAAAATTAAAGATGTTATTCTCCAGGGATGCTAGTTAATTTGTGTACCTAATAAGCTAGTGCATGTAAAACCAATTGCAATGCTAATTATGTAAGAATTTATTTTACTTATCAGAAATAACAAAAATATTATATCCAATGATAATCATATTGACCACCATTTCATTGTTAGTTAAGAAAATACTGGCAGTACTATCAGATAATCAATAATTACTGTAATAAATTCAAATGTGTCCTTATCTCTTACTGAAAAACAACTGTGCAGAGATGACTACATCAAATTTGGAAACTACTGTTACAAATGTGTGATTTGCCACATTCTTCTCAGGGTTGCTTTTTATTAGGTTAAAGAGCAGTAAAAATTATCCCTGCCAATATTTATTTTTTTAAATAAAAATTGGGCTATTAAGCTTCTCTTAATATTTTTTTTATGATTCCATTTGCTTTCTCAGGGTTATTTAGCTTTTTTACCATTGTTTGTAACTATTAAATAAAAATCATAGCTGATAAGACAATTTTCTGTAGAAATACATTTTATTAAACATTTGCAGTTTTTTTTTTTTGTTTTTGTTTTTTTTTTGTTTTTGTCTTTCCCCTCAGAACACATGGTGCCTAACACCTGGAGGAGATAAAGAGCATTTACTGAATATATTAATGAATAAGCACAACATGTGATCAACATGTGATTGAAAAGTCAGAATTGCATACTTGTGAAATTCCAGCCTTTGATTTTATTTTCCCTTTCATATACAGAATTGGCAATATTCTTATGTTGTTTCCCTGAATGATGCATAACACTTTTCTTCAACCTGGTACCTTTCTTTCTACTTCATTTTGCCCTCTTCTTCATTATAGCTTTTTAATCCTTGGGATGCACCTCACCAGTTACATTTGGCCTCATAATGGTTGTGGGCCAAGTGTGGTCCAGGGCACAGGTCCTTTTGACATTTGCCTTGTGGATGAGTCAACAAGACTAGTCAGGTATCAGCCAGGTGACTTTGCTTTAGCTGTATGAAAGTCTTGGCAGATGTTTAAAGAGGTAAATTGTTTATATACTGTTCTTGAATTTGGGTCCAAATTGAGAACTGCATATGGAACTTATCATCTATTTACAACATTTGCCAGATGTTTTATCATATATTCCTCAATTGATGATGCCTAACTCTCTTCTTTCATTTTCTGCTTAATGAAAATTTGCCTCATTAGCTCTATTTGCTTAGAGAGCAAGACACCTGTCAGATTTCCTTACGTATTTTCTGTTTTCAATAAGAAACAGTTTGATCTAAAAGTGTAACAACATTTTTCTCTTCTTCCCTCCTCCTCCTCCTCCTCCTCCTCCTCCTCTTCTTCTTCCTCCTCCTCCTCTTCCTCCCCTTCTTCTTCTTCTTCCTCTTCCTCTCCTCCTCCTCCTCCTCCTTCTTCTTTTTCGTTAAAGAAAGAGAGGGAGAGAAAGAGTGAATCAATTTTATTTATTTATTTTTCATCTGATTCTGGTTTCTCCAACACCCAGTTGTGTATGTGGTGCTGGGGTTTGAACCTGAATCCTCTCACATGCCAGACAAACGCTTGGAATGCTGAGACACTGTGTTCCAGCTCCAGAGTATAGCAGCTTGTTCTAAGTTATGAAAGTATTCTTGATAGCTTTATCTGGGCCCTCAAGTAAATACCAAGATAAATTACAAAAACAAATTTGCTTTAATAGTAAATTTAAATGAAATTGTATTTCATAAATATATATGTATATATATACATATGTATATATATAAACACAAAAATAAGATAAAAATGTCCAAAAGTCTTCAAAAAATGTAAATGTGCTAATAATAATACATCTTTGGTTTCTTGGGGGGGAATTTAATCAATCAGGCACTTGAAAGACAACGATATACGTGAACTTATTTTCCCATGTAATTTTGTAATTAGAAATCACTTAAAGAAGCAAGTATAGGGCCTGGAGCGGTGGCTCGGGGGATATATATGGTGCTTGCTGGTCAAGCGAGAGTATGTGAGTTCAAACCCCAGCACCATGTACACAATGAAGTCGCAGAGCAACAAAGGCCACATGGAAAACTACATAAAAAGTATTTCCCTCTTTCTCTCTCTCTCTCACTGTCCCTCTCTCTTTAAAAAAAAAATAAGCAAGTTTATAAATGTAATCAAAGTAGCTTAATGTGTACCTTAGTAGTACCATGAAAATTAATGACTTCAATGAAAACTGATTAACTAATTTGTCTTATCAAAAATTTAAAATTAAGTTTTGTTCTGCATCCTCCAAATCCTAGTTAATATTAAACTGCTTCATTAATAATAAACAAATGCAACTTATATATGGTGACTAAAATAGGCAGACACATTTCCTAAAATAGAAAGGTAAAGGAATGAAAGAAAATGTGCTTCAATGTGAGCATGTCACAGCACAGGATTGATTCTAACCCAATCAAAGCATAAATTAACATATCTTCTTAAAATGGGTATAGCTTCCATAGAAAGATAAAAGAATAGGTATACTAAAGGTATGTAGATACTATGATAATCATAAAAAGAAAAATGAAATAAAGTAAATTAATCATGAAATAATGGCTTTTGTTAAGATGCTAGCTGGCCCTGGTATTGACACCTAGTTAATTACATGGCTGAATGATACTGCAATTACTTTGCAAAACAATATCAAAAATATCCTCTACAGCTGTTCATATAGTCTTCTTCATTTAACCATTTTTTCATGTAATGATATATGTATTTAGGGGACTATTTTGTTTTTTTTTTTAAATTAAGGAGTTGAGTTGTTGTATAATCATAAAGGCATATAAAGTAACAATATGATATGCATTTGATCCTAAACCATGTTAACCACACATTGCCCATATCCCAGTCTCTTGATTCTTCTATATTACACCCCTATAAGAGATATACATGCCCATATATATATACATATATATATATGTATATGATTGCATAAGTATTATTTGACTTCTCAGGGGGGTACAGTATGCTACATTTTAAATTGTCTCCCTAGATCCCTGTCTATCCTCCCTCCCTCCCCCAACTCCACTAGCCTCTTCACTCTCCCCTCCTGCACCTACATGTCTGTGGTTCCCCTAGATTATATGTTGCTGTGCCTTTGGTGGGTATAATACATGAGTTCAACTACCTTTCACCCAAGCCTAGGTTTAACTCTAGTCTCCACAAAAGAGGGATAGCATTTGGCCCTTGAAGCTGTTTTTGGCTAACTTCACTCAGCATGATTTCTTCCATTGCCATCCATTTACCTTAAAAGGCCTCAATAACATTGTTTCTAATAACTGAGTAGAACTACATTGCATAGATACACCAGAGCATTTGGATCCATTCATCCAGGGAGGTACATCTGGGTTAATTCCATAATTTAGCTATTGTAAATTGAGCTACTGTAAACATTGATTTTGCTGTGTTGCTGTAATATGCTGATTCTAACTCCTCTGGAGAAATACCCAGAAGAGGGATAGCTAAATCTGTTTATAAGCTCAAGCATTTCCTGGTGGAGGTTTTGAGATTTTCCAGATATAGCATCATGTCATCATCAAAAAGGGATAGTTTGACTTCCTCTCTTCCTATTCTTATTCTTTAGATTTCCTTCTCTTGCCTGGTTGCTCCACCTAGGGTCTCGAGGACCATATTGAACAAAAGTGGTGAGAGTAGGCAGCCTTGTCCTGTTCCTGAGTTTAGTGGAAATGCTTTCAACTTTTCTCCATTTAGTATTATACTAGATTAGGGTTTAGCATATATGGCCTTCCCAAAGTTAAGATAGGATTCTTTGATCCCAATTTTATTGGGTTTTGATCATCAATGGGTGTTGGATTTTATTGAAGGCCTTTTCTGCATCAATTGAGATAATCATGTGATTTTTGTTCTTAATTCTGTTCAAATGATGAATCACATTTGTTAAAATAGTCTTGCAACCCTGGAATGAAGCTCTACTGATCTTGATGAAATATCTTGATGTGTTTTTGAATGTGGTTTACTAGAACTTTATTAAGGATTTTTGTTTCGTTCTTCCTCAGGGATATTGGTCAGTAATTTTCTTTTTGTTGAAGCGTCTTCATTGGGATTTAGTATCAGAATTACGGTTGCCTCATAAAAAGTGTTTGGGAGATTTCTCTCCTTTTTAAGTTCTTCCAATAGCTTAATAAGGAGAGATGTTAGCTCCTCCTCATAGATGTGGCAAAACTCAGTGGGGAATCCCTCAGGTCCTGGGCTTTTCTTTCTTTAGAAGGTTTTTAAATTCCTATATGCATTTAGTGCCTATTATTGGGCTGTTTAGGAATTGAATTTCATCATGTGTCAATTTGGGGATGTGGTATGTGTCAAGACATTTGTCCATGTCATCCAGATTATTTAATTTAAAGGAGTATAGTTATTCAAAATATGTTCTGATAATCCATTTGATTTCCATAGGGTTAGTGAGTGGTGACCACCCCTTTGTCATTGGTGATTTTGTTCACTTGCTTCAGTTCTCTTCTTCTTTTAGTGAGAGTATCTAATGGTTTGCAAATTCTATTTATTTTTTGAAGATCAGCACTTTGTTTTGTAAATTATTTTTATTGTTTTTTTTTTGTCCTAATTTCATTGATTTCAGCTCTGATCTTGATTATTTCCTTTCTTTTGCTGGCTTTCTGCTTAGATTATTCTTCCTTTTGAAGGAATCTGAGGTGGAAAATAAGCTTATTTAGTCGAGATCTCTCCTGGTTTTAATGTAGGCATTTAGTGCTATAAAGTTTCCCCTTAGGAATACCTTTATGCTAAAGGTATACCTCTATGTCCTAAAGATTCAATATGTTGTATCTTCATTCTCATTCTCTTCTAAGAACTTCCTAATTTCTGTTCTAATGTCTTTTTCAATCTATTCTTCATTTAATAATGTATTATTCATTCTCCATGTATATCTATGTTTTCTGTTAAAAATTTTGCTGTTAATTGCTAGATTCATATCACAATGGTTTGATAAGCTACATAGAATAATATCTACTTATTTGTATTTGCCAAGATTTCCTTTATGAACTTGCATACAATCTATTTTGGAGAAGGATCCATGCTCTGCTGAGAAGAAGGTATACTCAGCCAATCTGAGGTGAAATATTCCATAGATATCTAAGTCCATTTCATTTATGGAGTTGTTTAGACTGGTAATCTCTTTATTGTTTTTGTTTTTGTTTTGTTTGCTTTGACAATGTGTCTATCAGTGATAGAAAAGTATTAAAGTCTCCCAGTATTACTGTGTTGAGGTCCACAAGTGACTTTATGTTATGGAGTAATTTTTCCACATAGTTAGTGGCACTGGTTTTGGAGACTATATGTTTGCTATGGTTATATCTTCCTGTTGTATTGTTTCCTTTACTAGGATGTAGTGGCCTTCTTTATCTCTTCTGATTAATTTATGTGTGAAGTCTACTATTTGATATAATCATTACAATTCCAAATTTAGTTTCTTGGGCTTTACACCTGGTATTTTTCTTTTTTCATCCTTTTACCCTCAATCTATGGACTTCATTTTTTGTAAGGTGGGTTTCCTGTAAGCAGCATATTGTTGGATTTTGTTTTTAGATCCAATCCACTAATCTCTCTCTTTTCATTGATGCATTGAGACTATTCACATACAGTGTTAGAATGGTTATTTGGTTGTGGTTTATAGTCATTATGATTTATTAGAGAGTTTTGTGCTTTCCTGGTTGTCTTTTGATAATGTCCACTTTTTCTGAATTTCATCTTTTTATGGGTTTTGAAGAGTGTTTGCTTGTTCTTCTTTCTGTAGTTTATCTTTAAGTATTCTTTGTAATGCTGGTTTTCTATTCATGAATGCTGCATTTGATCTCATAATCAAATGTTCTTTTTCCCCATCGAATTTGAAGCTAAGTTTTGCTGGTTATAGTATTCTTGGCTGAAGGATGTGATTGTTCAGACATTGAAAGATCTCTTTCCAGGATCTTCTTGCTTCTAGAGACTGAGATAAAAAGTCAGTGGTGAACCTTATTGTTTGCCTTTGAATGTGATTTGATGTTTCTGTCTTGCAGCTTTTAACATTTTTTCTTGATTTCCCTATTACACATTTTGAATATGATGCATCTTGGTGAGCTTCTCATTTGCTCCTGGATGAGCATATCTGATTCTATTTTAATACTGGAAAATTTTTCTTTAACCATTTCACTGAGAATTTTCTTTATGTCATTCATTTGCATTTCAATTTCTTCTTGTATTCCTATTACTCTTATATTGTTTCTTCTGATTTCATCCCAGACATTTTGAAAATTCTGCTCGTGCTTTGTGAGTTTTTTTTTTTGTCATCTGTGCACTCAAGCTTACTCAGTCTGTCTTCATTGTTGAAATGTCTTTCTTCAAGAACTGAGGTTCTGTTTTCTATAGAAGTCAGCCTATTATTTAATTCTTCCATCATTTCTCTAATGTGATTGACTGAAGATTTCAGCTCTGTTACTTCCTTTTTCAGTATGTCTATTTCTTTGATAGCAGTTTTTCATCTCTTGTGTTTTCGCACTTGGTCCCTTCATTATATCTTCTTTGGATTCATTGTTCCTTTTTGTAATTAAATCATTGATAATTTTTTCTAGGTTTTCATCCCACTCCCTATCCATGGGGTTCTTGTTAGGGGAGTTGTGAGCTTGAGGCTGACCTTTTCAAGTTTGAATCTTCATTTTTTAAGAGCTTCTTCTGGATATTTGAATTGCAATTCCTTTCTTTCTGAAAGCTGCTTCTAGCTGCATCCTCATTTTGCTCCACCTTTTGGATCTATGCTCAAGTTCACTGATCTGAAACCTGGAAACCTGGGTTGTCCTAAGCAACTGCTGGGCCAGGAGCAGAAGAGGCTTGGACTGTCAGGTCAGGTGTTGGGTGGACAGGGATGCTCCCGGTGGGGATCCTTCACTGGTCTGTCCTGGGTGCCTCCGGGGGCCTGGACCAGAAGAGGCCTGGGCTGGCTTTTTAGCTGAGAGGGGGCTCCTATTTTGTGAAAAATGTTTTCAGTTTTTAAAGGGTACTATTTTAAAGGATTTGAGTTATTTTGTTCTTCAAGATATTCCAGTTTTCTTATTTCTAGCAGGAGTAATAATTGATAGGAGATAATTCCTTAAGTAGCAAGGATGAATTAAAAGAATTCAATCTCAAAAAGATGTAAAAGATTAAATCTACATCAATTGAAGAGAAAATGAAAGATAACTGTTCAGTTGATTCAGAATAAACCAAGACTGCTATCAAAGAAAGGTTTGCTATTATTGTTACTGCTCATTTTTTCTATTATTTGAGAATTTTTACATCAGTTATTCACATGCATCTGCTAACCTGCCACGGTCACACCATACACTTCTGGAGATTACATTAAATAAGAGATTTGATTATCTTTATATTTTAAAAAAGGAAGAGAAAATATATAATTAATATCCCATATAATTCAAAGAAAATAAACATTATTCCTTTAATAAGTGATGTTAAGGAAGTTTAAAAAGCTTAACAAAAATATAAATACAAATATATATCACATAATTTTTCTTTCTTTTCATTGTTTAGCTTTCAAAGGCTTTTAACACAAAAGAGAATGCTATCCTTGATAAATAAAAGGATTTATTTTTATGAACGCTTTACTTAATAGTAAATGATCCCCAGAGATTGTGCAACTTTTCTATTAAATGTTTTTGATTATTTTGATTTTGTACCTGTTTTTACAGTAAGAGTGTACTTGGTAATGGATTCTGGAACATGGCAATGACAGGGGGAAATTGCTTTAAATAGCATTTATATGTCATGGATACACATATAACTCACCACAACCATACTTTTATGAAGTAGTTGTGGTAGCGATTAGTAGAAGAGTGAGATGTAAGTTGTAAGACTTTACAGGAATATGTTTCCTGACATGTGTGTTTGTTTGTATTCATGTGTGTTAGTGAATTTGGATTCAAATCAGTCCTATGTGTTTTTTTATATGCAAAGATGTAGATTTAACAATTTGTGTTCAGGACAAAAAGCTACACACATACCTTCAAGAATATAGAAATCCTTCAGAAAAAAAGAGTCAACATATGGAGCAAGATGAAAGTCTGACATCTGACTTTGAAACAAAGGAAACATACAAAACAGAATTAAATGGTTTGATGTATATACATTTAGGCTTAAAGAAAGCAATTACCAAACAACAAGTCAAATCCCATGGAAATTTTTTAATGTAAAAGTGAAATGAAAATCTCTTAAATAAATAAAACTAGTAAAAGTCAACACTAGTAAATCATATTAAAACAAATGATATAGATGGTTTTTTCCAGACAAAATTAAACCAGAATTGTAAAAAAGAATGAAGAATATCAAAAAGCAAATATGAGAATAAATTCAATTTACTATTAACAATTTAAAATTATAATAACATTATGGGTTTGAGATATATGCCCACAGAAATAATAACAAAATGTAAAATGTTATTTGTTCTCAGGGTCCTTGCATTGTCTGAGAAGTAATAATTACAGTAATTTATATATTAATTTATATCAAACTTTAACCAGGTAAAAATATGTTGTTACCATTAGACTAACATAAGAAAGAATAAAAACTATTAATGTGATGATAAATTGGAGGAAAATGAAGAAATAACATTGATTTATTGAACAGGTTAGTTCAAACAAAACCATTGAGGCCAAGAGATACTAGTAGAAGTCTAATAAACTAAATACATTAATCCTTATATTGAAGATAAATAGAGTAAACACTTAAAATTAAAGGAAATTATTTAAGATTAAATTAATGAAATCAACATGTAGATTGCTTACAAACGAAGTATGTTCAATATAAGTATTAAGAAAGGTTAAAAGTGTATAGGATTATAAAAATATATACTGGATATATTTAAAGGAAGATGGTAAGCTTTATTAATGCCAGATAAAATAGATGTTAAATCAAGAATTATCTCTAGAAAAACAGCAGCATTTGATAAAAATGAAATGATCAATGGAAGAGTTGTTTTTTTTTTTTTGAGAGAGAGAATCAATTTTTCAATTTTTATTTATTTTCTTTTTCTGACACCTAGATGTGTATGTGGTGCTGGGGTTTGAAACTGCATCCTTGCATATGCCAGGCAAGTGCCACAACTGCTGAGCTACCACTGTAGCACTTGGAGGAGTTGTTGATGGATATGGAAAATTACCAGAAATTACTCACGTGAGACCGACTGCAAACCTCTACTCACTGTTTCAAAATCTACTGAGTTTGTCCCGTATTGGAATCTATTAATTCCAGGACCTTATCAGAAAAGTCACACTCTACCTAAACTGCTGTTTTAATCAAAAACTAACTTTGGCTCCTTCCCTCCTCATTCCCTAGATATCTGCCCTAGACTGTAAGAAGTAGATAGGTCGCAGACTCCCCTGGGCCCACCTCCCCAGGTTTCTCCTGAAAAAACCTGTGTTACTGTTGAGCTGTTACTCTCCTCTCTTTCTTTCCTTCATTTTGCCTCTTTCCTTACAGTTGCAATGTTTCTAAATGTGTAAATATAAAGTCTTAACAGATTTCAAAAGGACTTAAGTCATAAACTATGTACTGAGTTACAAGCAACTAAATTAGCAACAAGCTAGAAGCAATAGAAAATATCTCTGTTAGGTTGATTTCAGGTGGCCAGGTGGGGACAGGGCAACAGGCAGCCCACGCATGCCCAGGAACAACCAATCAGACACTGGCAGACAAGCCCCAATGGCGTCTCACAATCCCCCGATGATCAATGGAGTCACCAGTCAATCCCTGAGGGACAAGGCCCCCAAACTTCCCCTGCCCTCCCCAGACTATAAAGTCACTGCCCAGCCAGGACATGTGTGACTTCCCCAGCCTGCCCTCATTCTGGCAGGCCGGTGAACCTTGCCAGAGAACTGTGAATCCCAATAAAAAAGGAGTCGTGAATTTGAATAAAAAGGTTTTGCTCAACCACTTTTAGGTCTGACTCCTTTTCTGAACATCTGTGTCCTGCTTTTTGCATTTGGTGCTGAACACCCATGTTCCTAAGTAGTGGGGTGACACAGATGGAGCTAGGAAAGTTTTGCTGCCTGCTTTGCACAGATTTTAACCAATGATTTTCGTGCTTAGTTTCAATGCCTTTTACTACATAGAGTCCAACCAATGATGTTGGCACTTTTCTCAATGCCTGCTTTATATGACTCTTAATCAAGGCTCATACCCAAAACCAATATAAACCCTGGCCTAACACACATAAGAAGGTATCCTGCTTCCAGGTACCCCTCCACATTGCGGAAACTACTCTCTGATGCCGGTTTCGTGGAAGTTGGGTTTGTGTCACTCAGAGACAAAGAATGAAACCAAGGGATGCCAAGGGAAACATAGTAGACAGACTTAATTTTTAGAAAACAAAGCTCAGAGAACAGAGCAGACTTCTCCAGTCTGAGAGAAGGACACAGAGCTGAAGAGGCAGTTAGGTTTACCCTTCTTACAGGATGTTCTCCCTGCAATTGGTCATCCTCTCCCTTCTCCCAAAGCTAGGACATGGGCATGGGAAATTCTGGTTGGGTCCAGTCTTTGGTTGACACCTCAGGCAACAATAAAAAGAATGTGGTGCCTTGCTTAGCAGAAGGGAGTGTCTGCATCTGGACCCACCTTGCCAGACCCTTCCTGCTAGCATTGAGGGATGTCAAATTGATCTTAAAAGAAAAAGAATCAGTTTTGGTTTTCCATTAATTGACTAACTGAAACATTCTAACTACTCTGACTGCCTAACTTTTCCCCTGGTCTCATCTCCTTTCTTAAATAAATCCCACTCCTTTAATTCTTCCCTTCCATGGTCGTCTGTGGATTGTTGTCTGTGGATTGTTCTTCAAATTCACAAGTCAAGAATCCAGAAGAAGATTGGCACCAAATTCCCAGGGTGTACTTCCATACCAAGAGCAGCAATGAACCACTCAACAATAGTGGGGGAAAATCCCAGCTCTTAGCTGGGTAGCTGCTAACACTATTTCAGCCACAGAGATCTGCCCAAATTTCCAGTTTTAACTGGGAATAGCTGCAAACACTAGAAATGGGCTACTTTGGCTACAGAAATCTGCAGTGAATCCAAACTCAATTTGCCAGTGGGAGCAGAGAATCAGCCTTATCTTAAAACCCCCACATCAAAAGTGGTACTTTGGGGGGCTGGAGCAGTGGCTCAGCGGTTTCGGCGCTTGCCTGGCAAGCAGGAGGACCCAGGTTCAAGCCCCAGCACCACGTACACAACTGAGTGTTGGAGCAACTAAGGCCATGTGAAAAACTAAATAAAGTTTAGTTTAAAAAAAAAAAAAGTGGTACTTTGGGCTGGAGTGGTGGCTCAGCGGTTCCAGCACTTGCCTGGCATGCATGAGTATGCAAGTTCAAACCCTGGCACCATGTACACAATGAAGTCTCAGTGCAAGAAAAGCCACATGAAAAACTAAATAAAAATTGATTCTCTCTCTCTCTTTCTCTTTCTCTCACTGTCCCTCTATCTTTAAATAAAATATAGTACTTTAAAAGATGAGATATAACAAGCCATAATTATGGAAATAATATAGGGTCTTTACTAAAAAAAGAGGAAAAGCTGAAAATCAATGATTTGTGCAAATAAAGAAATGCATAAAGGAAGATAAGACTAATATTGAAGGGACTCAAAGGGGAATAATAAAAATAAGAAAAAACATTAATGGCACACAGAGCAAACTTATAAAAGAAACAATTAGTGAAGAAGTTTATCATATGAACAGACAGAATTCACATAGGCTTGGTAAGACTGATCAGTGAAAAAATGAAATTATGAAAAAGTACTGAAGATAAACTCATAAAATATAAGAATAAGGTATTATAACTCATTTTATGACAATGACTTTGAAGTTTTATAAAAAAAAGGACAAATTTTAGAAAATCACAGCTTACCGGATCTGACATCTGACTCAAAAAGAGATAGATATCTACCAAAACCTTTTGATATTTAAAAACCTTCTCATCAAGTTTAAATAGTTCACCACTATTTTTCTTGTTGTTATTGTTGTTGTTTGTTTGTTTTTCACCACATTTAAACTCAAGTTAATACCAATCTCACAAAAGCTTTGTGAGGGCAAAGATAAAAAAATGTTCCAACTTGTTTTTGTAATTTCAGTTTCAAATTTTTGATATGAAGGTCTTATACAGACTTAAAAGACAGGAAAATTACAAAATAGTCTTCCTTATGTTAGGGGACAGACAGAGAGGAATGGTGGAAATGTGAGGTTAAGAGAATAATTCTATAAAATGGGCCCATGTGTCCTTTCAAAAAGCAGTTTGTCTGCAGGGGAGTCTGCCTGGCCTAGGTAAGCAGGTGTGTCACATTCCTCAGCAAGTTACCTATTGTCTATAGAGGAACTGCCAGCCCAAAATAATGTTGATAGGAGGAACCCAAATTACCCTGCAGGGACAGACTTTTGTGACAAGATCCTAAAATTCAGTAAGATAAGGGTAATTCTTCCTAACCAGAAACTCTGTAAAAATGTGTGGTTAAGAATTCAACTGGAGGGGTTGGCTATTTAGCTCAGTGGCAGAGCGCTTGCCTAGCGCACACAAGGCCTTGAGTTTGGTCCTCAGCCCTGCCAAAAAAAAAAAAAAAAAAAAAAAAGAATTCAATTGGAGGGCTGGAGCTGTGGCTCTGCCATTATGGCCCTTGCCTGGCATGTGCATGGGTGTGGGAACCCCAGCACCAAGTACACAAGGAAGTGTCAGAGCAAAGAAAGCCAAATGAAAAACTAAATAAAAAATTGATCTTTTCTCTCTCTCTCTCACTGTCCCTCTCTCTTTAGAAACATAAAATAAATAAACAAACAAGAATTTAATTGGAACCAGTCAGCAAGAGCAAGGTAACTTAAGTTGCCACAGCAATGAAGACTTAATCTGTCACTTTCTTGTTCTCAAAAGTCAAGAGGTAGACCTGGGTGGGATTCTCTGGAAATTTCTCTGGAATCCCTAATAAAAGTGGGGTGCAGCAGAGGCACGTTGTCTCTTTCCTCTCCCAGAGGACCAACTCTCTCCCTTGAGAAGGTTGCCTTTCCCTTTTCCTATCCCTCCCATAAACTCTTTCCTGTTACATTGAAATCTTTCTGACTTGATTGCAAGGGTTGGAAGGGTGTCTTTGAGCTGCTTCAATTTCCCCAGTAGGCCCTAGCTCCATAACACTGATGCAAAAGTCTGCATAAATATTGGGAAATCGGTTCCAGTAAGCATATTAATGGAACGAGCATAGACAAATTGACCAAGGTAAGACAATAAGTCCTGATCACTCTTCTCTAATGTAGGGACACCTGACTTAGGAAGAAAGTGGCATTACAGGATAGTGGATGAAGATATTGTTTTCAATAATTTTTCACTGGGGCCAGTGAAAGCAGGACAGAGAAGACTAATTTTATCCTCTTACCTCATACGATCACCCTCAGAAAAATAAATTCAAAATGGATTGTAAATTGAATGAATAATGTCCTAAATGATAACATGGTAGAAAAATATTTTGGCTGAACACAGAAAAATATAATTTTGGCAGGGTTTGTTCTGGGGATTGAACTCAAGGGGTCTTTACCATTGTGCTACATCCAGTCCTTTTTATATTTTATTTTGTGACAGGGTCCCTCTAAGTTGCCTAGGGCCTTGATAAATTGCTGAGACTGACTTCCAACTTGCAATTTTCCTGCCTCAGCCTTGCAAATCACTGAAAATACAGGTGTGTCACCTCACCCAGCTAGAAAAATATATTTTAGTATGATGAGCACAAAAAGTATTAGCCATAAAGACTGAAAAACAACTCAGATAAAGAATTTCCATTTAAAAAATCATAGTTAAGAGACTGGAAATACAATTTTCAAAACTAAAAAAAAAATATTTTTATTCCAAGCACAACTGAAAAATATGTGGTATTTAAAATAAATAAAGATTTCCTATAAATTAATAGATAAATTGCAAAAAAAATCATGTATAGATCAGAGACTTTAAATGAATTCTTCACATAAAAGGATATTCAGTTTTCCCATAAATATACTCAAAGGTTCAGGTCATCTTAATCACATTGGTGCACATTAAGTCACAGAGTTATTACTATACCCTTAATGGAATGAATAAGATCTCTAAAAGGTTGACAATAGACAGTTTTGAAAAAATGGAGTACTATATATTATTCAAGATAACATAGTAGAAAACAATTTTACCAAACAGAAAAATATAATTTTATAGGATGAGCACAAATGTTAACAATAAAAATCAGAAAACCTGAACTCAGAAAACAATTTCTATTTATAATATTATATTTAAGAGATGGAAATCATTAATTGATACCGTGGAGTTTTTAATACCTTAAATATTGGAAAACTGATGATATTAACTAAATTCAATAATATATATAAGAATATATATAATAATATAATAATAATGATCTTTTGAATAGCAATTCCAATTAATGCATATCCAACAGAAATGTGTTATATATGTGAAACAAAAAGGAAGAATTCTTATAGCAGAAATATTAATTAATAATATCTGATTAAAGAAAGTAGCAAAGTGTCCTTCAACAATGAAAATGTATGAATACATTTTGATAAATTCATATTCATAATATATTGGAGCAAAAGAGGAAAAGCCACAAATTCTTTTTTTTAAAGCCTAAAACAACAGAAACAATTTACTGAAGTAGAAATCAGTAGTTGTTCCCTTTGGGATGGTGCTGAACTAGCTCAGAGAAAGAGCGACAGTAATGTGGGGTGACAGTAACCTTTTATTTCTTAATGTAGAGGAGGTTATGTCAGTACCTCTGCTCTGAAAATTCAAATCTGCATACTTAGGATTTACGTACTTTGGTATAAGCATAATATATTTTAACACATAGGTTTTAGTAAATGACAAATATTTCCTTTGAATCTATCCAATGGTGGGATTGCTGGATCACACAGTAGTTCTATTTTTAAATTTTGAGGAAACTCCCTATTGGTACTACTTTGCATTCCCACTAACAGTGTGAAAGGTTGCAAAGTTTCTACCTCCTCACCAGCACTTCTTTTGTCTTATTTTTTTAGAGAGAGAGAAAGAGAGAATCAATTTTATTTAGTTTTTCATGTGGCATTTGTTGCTCCAACACTTCATTTTGTACATGGTGCTGGGGTTTGAACCTGTGTCCTGCACATGCCAGGCAAGTGTCATAACCCCTGAGCCACCGCTCCAGCCCATCTTTTGTCTTTTTGATAATACTCTAACTGCAGTGAGGTACTATCTGACTGATTTTGATTTGCATTTCCCTGATGATATCAAACATTTTTTGTATGGCTTTTGGCCATTTGTGTTTCTTCCCTTGAGAAATGTCTAGGGGTTTTTTGCCCATTTTAAATCAGATCATTATGATTTTGTTATTGAGTTCTTTCCCTTACATGGTCTAGATTAAACTCTTATATACTGTGCAAGTTCACAGTATTTTTTTCCTCTTATTCTGTAGGTTGTCTCTTCATTCAGTGGATGTTTGGCTGTTGTGCAAACACTTTTCAATTTGAGGAATCTTATTTATCCACCCTTATGTTAGCTGCGTACATTTTGGGGATGTTCTTCAAAAAAAATCCTTGTCCAGTCTAGTGTCATGAAGTGTTTCTCCCTTTGCTTCTAGTACATCTGAGTCTTCAAACCATTTTAATTTGGCATATGTTAAGAGATAGTGGTTATGTCTCATCCCTTTGTATGTTGATACCCAATTTTCCTACCACCATTTATTGAAGAGACACACCAATATTCCTGACCTTTCACCAATGTGTTTTTAGCACCTCTTTTGAAAATCAGTTGGCCATAGATGCGTGAATTTATATCTGTGCTTTCTATTTTATTGTTGGTCTGCCTGTCTGTTTTCATGTTAATATCAGGATGTTTTGGTTACTATACATTTGCAGTAAACTTCAAATTCAGGTGTTGTAATGCCAGCTTTGCAGTTTTTACTCAAGATTGCTTTGGCTATTCAGGGTCTTTTATAGCTTGATACAAATTTTAGGAATTTTTTTTCTGTTCTGAATGTCATTGGTATTTTGATAGGAATTATATGAATATGCAGATTGCTGTGGGTAATATAGACAGTTTGACAATATTCCTTGTTCTAATTCATGAAAAAAGACCATCATTCCAGTATTTAATGTCTTCTTCAATTTCTTTCATCAGTCTTTTATAGTTTCCATTATAGAGATCTTGTACCTCTTTGGTTTAATTTATTCCTAGGGATGAATTTTAAGTACCTGTTAAAAATGGGATTGCTTTCTGATTTATTTTTCAGATAATTTACTATTGGCTAACAGAAACACCATCAATATTTATGTTCATACAAATTCTTGACACTTTGCTGATATGTTTATTAGTTCTATCAGTTTTTGATGGAGTATTTGGGGGCTTCTATCTATAAAATCACAATATTTGTAATCAGTGACAATTTGGCTTCCTCTACTTCAATTTATGTGTCCTTTACTTCAATTACTTGATGGCTCTGACCAGGACTTCCAGCCCTATGTTGAATAAAAGAGGTGAGAGTGGGCATTGCCACTTCATTCCAGATCTGAGAACTTTCAACTTTCCTCCATCTCATATGATTTTGGCCATTGTGTTGAGATACATTTCTTTCACCCCATTTTTTTTTCAGTTTTAAATCAAGAAGCTATATCCAGTTTCATCAAATGATTTCTCTGTCTTTTGAGATGATCATATGGCTTTTATTCTTTATTCTTTTGTTGATGTTCACATTTATTGATTTTAGTATACTGAATTGTCCATGTATTGCTGGGATGAATCCCATCTGATCATGGTGAAAACTCATTTTGATGAGTTGTGTTTGGCTTGCTAGTATTTTTTGAGATTTTTGTGTCTATGTTCATTAGGGGTATTTCTATTTATTTTTGTTTATGTGTGTGTGTGTTTTTTTTGTTGTTGTTGTCTAGTTTTGGTTTCAAAGTATATTAAAATTTTGTAATTGCCCCATAATTCTTGGATATTCTAGTGTGTGTGTGTGTGTGTGTGTGTGTGTGTGTGCAGGTGGTTCCTTTCCTCTCTTTGCATTTTAGTTTTGGAAGCTTCTATTGTCATATCCTCAAGTTCAGAGATTCTTTTACCAGCTATGACCAATTTACTAATCAGTCCTTCAAAGCATTTTTCTTTTTTTTCACATAATTTTTTTAAAATTTTCAGTGCATATAAAGGTTACATTTATAATACTGTAATGTACTGAGTATACATTATGTCTAAACCATGTGCATATACCTTCATTTAAAATAGTTTATTGCTAAAATTTGCTATCATTTCAACCTATAGAGAGTTATGTTTTTGATAAATAGGGTCTTGCTCAATATTGATGACTGCTGACTGACCATGGTGTTGGTTACTGAAGGTTGGGGTACCTGAGATAGTTTCTCAAACTGAGACAACACTGAGGTTTTCTGCATTGATTAACTCTTCCATTCATAATTTTTTTGTAAGCATGGAGTGCTGTTTGATAGTATTTTGTCCACAGTAGAACTTCTTTGAGAATTGAAGTCAGTCCTCTGAAACCACCATTGCTTTCAAAACACTTTTCATTTATGTTACAAGTTTTGGAACTCTGCCATTTCTTTTTGATTCATTCTTAAAATTTTCATTTTCCTCCTTACATTGACCCATCTGTTCTTGTCCATTGTCTAACTTTTTTTCATTAGAGCCTATTGCATACTAGTCATAATTGTTTTGAATTCCCAGTCTGATTATTCCAACATCCCTGACACATCTGAGTTAATTCATGCCTGTTCTGTTTCTTCAAACTGTGGAAATTTTGTTTATGTTTATTTTGCCTTTTAGTATAGCTTGAATTTTTATTGTTGATGTTCTTGTTAATTTTGAAAGTTGGACATAATACACTGGATTAAAAGAACACTGGAAAATGAGCCGTTAGTGTTGTTGATAAGATGTAGGGGGAGGGGAAGCATTTTATAATCCTGATTAGATCTTAGTTTCTCAGTTTTTCATCAAAGTTGTGTTCGTGGGCTGTGAACTTCACAAGAGCTTCATGGTTTATTAAGTTATTTTTTTTTCTTTTCCCATCCTTTCGTGTGGCACAGGAAGGCTAGAAGGAAAATGGAATTGCAGTTCCTCTTCCCTCAGGTCAGTTAGGGTCTAATAGCATACCAACAGGTTAGACTATGGTAAAGGAGTCTATGGTGAAGGAAGGCCTTGTTAAGAATAGAATTCTTGGCCATATTTCTGTGTATTGACTTTTGCCTTTCTCTGCTAGAAGCAAGAGCAGAGTTTTCTCTGGCTTTACTATGAGAGCCCAGTAGAGCTCCTGGAAATTATATCCAGTATATACAAAGAACTCCAAAATTATAGCACCAACTAACAAACAATCAATTAAACCAATATATAAATGGGCAAAGAAACTAAACAGACACATCTCAAAATAAGAAACACAAATGGTCAATAAATACATGAAAAAATGTTGAACATCTCTAGCAATTTGAGAAATGCAGATCAAAACTCCATTGAGGGGCCAGAGTGGTAGCTCAGTGGTTATGGTGCTTGCCTGGCATGTGCAAGCACATGGGTTTGAACCCCAGAACAACACACAAAATGAAGTGTCAGAGCAATGAAAGTCACATGAAAACTAAATAAAACTGATTCTCTCTTTCTCTCTCTCTCTCACTGTCCCTCTCTTAAAAAAAAAAAA
>PVKS010019531.1:0-38238 GCA_004027875.1 Aplodontia rufa | reverse complement strand
CTGTGTCACTGTAATGTGCTGATTCTAAATCCCCTGGAAAGATTCCCAGGAGTGGAATAGCAGGGTCATATGGTGGGCTCATCCCTAGTTTTTTGAGGATTCTCCACACTGCTTTCCAGAGGGGCTGTACCAGTCTGCAGCTCCACCAACAGTGTGTTAGTGTGCCTATCTCTCCACAGCCCCTCCAGCATCTATTATTGTTTATTTTCTTCATATTTGCCATTCTGACTGGTGTAAGGTGATATCTTAATGTGGTTTTCATTTGCATTTCTCTGATTACTAGAGATTTAGAGCACTTTCTCATGTATTCATTGGCTTGATCCATGCCCTCTGGTGAGAAGTTTCTATTTAGCTCTTTGGCCCATTTATTAATTGGGCTGTTAGTGTTTTTGTAGTTGAGATTTTTGAGGATTTTGTAGATTCTGGATATGAGACCCTTGTCAGAGGAATCATAGTCCATGATTCTCTCCATTTCCGTAGGAAATCTTTTGACTCTTATGATTGTTTCCTTGGCAGTACAAAAGCTTTTTAGCTTTATGGCATCCCATTCACTGATTTTTGACTTTACTTCCTTCACTTTTGGAGACATGTTGAGAAAGTCTTTGCCTACTCCCAAATGCTGAAGTGTTGGACCTAATTTTGAGCAGTTTTAAAACAAACATTTGTATGGTAATTCTGAATTCAACTTTTTGGAGGTGAATATTTAACCAATCCATCGAAAATTTTTATGATTCCCTTGATAATGTATATTTTATTTTCAGGTGCTTCCTTTTTATATATCCTGTTCTGATTAATGAGCATTTATTTTTCTTTCATTTACTGCCTGCTCAGGTTCAATGTATACATGTTCCCTATCACTTTGGGTATTTTAAGGACATTTATTTTATAATTCATGTATTATGCTATGATTTATTTCCCTTGATATACAATATGTATCTTTTCTTGGATCTGTTTTTTTTTTTTGCTTCTTGCATTTCTTCACTCTTTTTCATTGATACTTTTCTCCTATATTTAACATACTCAATTATTTTAAAACTCATCTCATAGTGGCCTATTTTGACTTTCATTAATGCATATAGACCTTTTTATTTCTTTTGCAATTTGAAGGGTCCAAATTCCAAATTCTCACAGGTCTTAGTGAGTAATTTTTGGAAAGTGTCGTTTGGTCTTGGTTTGTTCAAGTGAATGACTTAATTTCTTTGCTTTACATCAAGCATGAGGAATGGCTATGGAGATAAACCAGATGAGACTTCAGGGATTTAATTTAGCTTCCAGTCATGGGAGGAATCACATGTAGATTTCTTTATTTTTCCAGGGAATTTATCCTGAATATGTACACTCCTTTTTTTTCCTGAGGGGATATTTCTCTCAAGGGCTCACCAGTTTGTTCTATTCCTAGAGCTCTGTAAGTCATAGACTTATCTATTATTCGCTGTTTCTTTTTCTTTTTTTTTTGTATTTTTCTGGACAACAAATAATATTGCATAAAATTTGAGCTCAGGTACATATTTTTAAATACATTGTATAGAGTTTGTATATGTTTAGTGAAGTGGAAGAAGATTTTTGGTTAATTTATCTCAGATGTTCCATGGGCAGTTTACTGTTGGAATATACTTTGTCTCTTATTTAAATTTGGAATATCACACAGTAAATTAACTTGAAATTCCCTATCAACCATGTTTAATTCATTCAAGAGATTCAGAATTATTTGCTGTCTACTGATGATGTAAAGAATAAAACTAATCTGATTATTCATGGGAAGTTTTCCTTTAGTATTTTAGTACTGCTGATGAGAAGCACATTGAAGGTCTGGGTTTTCCACACATTTTCTGGATATCCCAGAGAAGAATGAGGTGATTCTGTGACTAAGGTCAGAATGTGAAAAAATTCTTTATTAGCTTCCTTACACAAAGCCCATCAGAGAAATTTGTCCTTGTTCTGGTTTCCTCAGAAAGTACTTTACCTCTGGAATATGTCTCCATGTGGATAGATGTGGACCTTTCTGCAGGTACATATTAAAAAATCCCACAACTTGAAGAAGTAGAGAAAAGAGTTGTGGCAGCTGTGCAGTGGAGAGGAACAGAGGAATGATCTGGTCAGATTCTTTATGAATCTGACCTTACTTTTATTTCTTTACAGAAGGTGAAGATTTGTACTAGATACCTGATATGTACTATTCATTCATCATCACCCAACTTGACATAGTAGGCAACATTATTAAGCATACAGTGAAAGCAAAGAAACAGAGACAACAGAGAAACTACCTAATTTGGAGAACTGGTCTTATATTGGGACTTTTTAAAAAAAATATTGCATAAGAACAATTTAAAGTGACTTCTATGGAAAGGAAATTGTGTGAATCAATTTTCTTATGGTTGTAAGATAGCTGGTGATCTCCTTTTAGATATTTGTCTTCCCAGTAAGAATTCCTCAGAGAAAAGTTTTGTTCTTTGATTTGGCTCAGCAAGTACTGGCAATCCTATTTGTTTGTTCTCTGAGGAGTAAATACCCTTATTGTCAGATTCCAGAACTATGTGTAGCACACAGGGAATGCTTTGGAAAGATTCCAGTCCCTGTGTATTCTACTTACCATTCTGGTCAGAGACACAAAGGATACAAAAGTGTAGGGTTCAGTTCCTATTCCATTTTCACAAACACAGATTTCCCTACAAGGATTGTTCATTTTGATCTTAATTTTATTTTTGGTGATTCATACTTATCATTTTCTACTTCTTGCATTTCATGATAGTCCAGAGTCCTGCATGTGCCCTGTGGAGTACATCCTTAAATATGGATTTTGGGTTTTGTTAATGAAAACAAAGAGAGAATACTCTTTGGTGATTTTACAGATGGCTACCCTCTAGGCCTATAAAATAAGGAGTCCTCAAGTCCTGTGCTCAATCATTATGGATCAGTTTTGTGTTGATTCATTTATTCATACTCTGTTCCCATCATCACACTCATTCATTCACTCATTAGCATTAACACCAGTAGCACATTTTCTCATTAATAATTCTCTATTACTTTGAATTTATTTAATTGTGCAAACATTTAAAAACTCATGTAGAAGATGAGACGTCTGAAATATGAACTGATACCAGTCCTCATGAATGTGCAATTCCCATTGCATGCTAGTTCCACAGTTATTTTAAAAAGAAAACTCAGTCTTGGCCATGGTTTTCATTGTGTCTGATTGAACACCTCCGAGTGACCAAGAATATTATTTCATTTCTTCATAGCACACCTGAAAGGATTTATCTGATGACTTTGACTTCAGAAGTCAATATTACAGTTACTAGCATGGAGGAGACCTTGACCTCATTTTTCTCCTCCTTTTCTATTACCAGAAATAATGCAGACATAAAATACCATTTTTGTAAATTTGTGGTTGTTTTATTAAAAAGATATAAAAGCATAGATGTCAAGACATATTGTTATACAATAAATTTGTTAGATATAAACTATATAATCTATAACTCATGTAAGGAATAGATTAGGATATGTTTTGCACAAATGCTTTTGTCTGAACTATGTCTCTGATCTATGAAATTGACAGCTGAAATAATTTTGGTAATATGGTGCCTTTTGTTGTTCAAAGTCTCCATTGGAACTCTGCCTATTTAAGTTAAGGATTCAAGCAGATGCATATAATGAGGGGTCATACTATAGATATATCAGTTTTACGACAAACATGCAACAAAATTATTTTGGATGAGATACCAACACTCTACTCTGTGACATTCTTTCATGCTAATTCTTAGGAACACTAGCATCTGAGAACAATTGTACTATTCCATATATGAGAAACATGGCATTATTTTGTTTTTAATAATTTAAATTATAAATTTGGTATGACATGTATGTGGGGATCACCTGCAAAGGAATCCTCTCCAATGGTGTGGTACACTGTAGAATCCTATAGCATCTGGAATTAGAATATGGGTGTAAGATGGAAGTGGCACCTTATTTCTGGTAAAAGACATCAAAAATATCTTATCACTTAGTTTTAAAGACAAACCCTAAAGAAAAGAGGTATCATTGTGAAGAGCTGCTCAGACAAATGAAAAAACAGGAAATATAATCACAGAAAATTCTTAAATACTAGAGGTCCTACGAATGTTTTACATGGTTTGCAAGTAATATATAATTAATATAGTAAACTGAAAGAAGACTTTGCTTTACCTACAGCCTTCTTGAATGCACTGTTGACCTCTTTGTTCCTCAAGCTGTAGATTAGAGGATTCAGCATAGGAATGACCATCGTGTAGAACACGGATGCCATTTTGTCTGTGTTCATGGAATGATTGGAATTTGGCTGTAAATACATGAAGATGATGGTTCCATAGAAGATGAAAACTGCTGTAAGGTGGGACGTACAGGTGGAGAAGGCCTTCTTCTGTCCCTCAGATGAACGGATGTTCAGAATGGCAACCAAAATAAGCAGGTAAGAGCTCAAGATGACCAAGAGAGTGAATAAAGTATCAAATGCTGCCAAGGTGAAAAGCACAATCTCATTTGTGTAGATATTAGAGCAAGAAAGAGCCAGAAGTGGGGGAATGTCACAGAAAAAGTGATTGATCACATTAGAATGACAGAAGGAGAGGTGGAAAGTGAAACCAACATGGATAGAAACCTGCAAAAGTCCACAGGTGTAGGAGGCAGTGACCATTAGGACACACACAGTCCTTGTCATGGTGTTGGTGTAATGCAGGGGCTTACAGATTGCTGCATGACGGTCAAAGGCCATTGAGGCCAGGAGGAAGCTTTCAACAGTGATAAAGCCTGCAAAGAACATCTGGGTTGCACATTCATTATAGGAGATCATCCTGTCTCCTGTAACAAACCTCATCATGACCTTGGGTGTGACAGCTGAAGCATAAACATAGTCGACTAGTGAGAGGTTACTGAGGAAGAAGTACATGGGGGTGTGGAGTCGGGAGTCCACCAGAATCAACAGGACCATCACCAGGTTCCCAACCAGAGTGATGAGGTAAATGAGGGTGAAGAGCATAAATAAAGGGATTTGCAGCTCTAGGGCATCTGTTAACCCCACCAGAATGAATTCAGTCACCTCTGACATATTCTTCATCAAAGTCATTTGGGAATTATAATGAGAAGGACCTATGAAAAGATGAGAAAGGAAATTATTCAATCTGTATACTACTCTGAGAGATGAAGTGTAAGACACATCCTTAGTGATATCTTAGTGTTTTTTGGTACCTGAAAATGGAAGGAACAGATTTTCAAAAAGTTGAAGAAAATATATGTTGCTGTTTTCATATCACAAGTATTATTGTCACATACACTGATGTTCGCTATTTTATCCCATTGACTATGTCATTGCTTTATTTTTGGGAGGGAGGATAGAGAAGATAGCAGCTTCTTTATGTTCTGTTTTAGAAATTCCATATTCTTTACCAAGCCATCTTTCATGAGATGTCCTCTTAGCCAAAGTGACTCTTCTGACATTTCAAATGCAAGAAATTGAGGAGAATGTTTTCACTTTTAGTCTAATCATCACATCAGCAATCCAAGACAGTAGGCTTGGAAATCTAGATGCTATAGAGCAGCACCATAGGCAGGAGAGAGTAGGGTGTTAGGAGTGAGGAGACTAGCAACAGGTGTCTGTGCTGCAGCTGTTTAACCTAACTGGGCTTACTTCATTATTAATATTGTTTTTATTTGTAAAAAATGGTTGAATTCTGACTATGATTGTTAATTTCCATAATACTTACTTTTGTCCTGGAAACTAATAAAAGAGGGTGCAAATGAATGGCTGTGGAGACCATTGTCCCTAAGTCCACATCCAGGAAAGCATCCTGTAGAGAATTTCCTTCCCTACTCGTGGAGCTCTGTGCTGTGGGACAGGATCTGGGCTTGTGCTCTCACTAATATTAAGGCAGAGGTGATAGCTTTCCACACATGTCTCAGGGGAAATAATGGCATATGAGTGGAGAGCTCCAGAGACCTCTGATCCCATATTGACCCCTAACTTGACTCTGTCTAGAGATAGCAGAGGATAGTGTTTGCATTTTCACTGATAGTGTTTATGAGGACATGAGAGAACAGAGACTTAGAAGAATAAGGACTCTGTCATCCAATGTGTTGTTGCACAGTCATATCAGCTAACAAAATAAATACCTTACTAAAATCTCTGTTTTGGTGAAGCCAGGAACACATGTAATATTTCTGAGCTGTAGTTATTCCTCAAAGGTCTAGAGATGTTCTCAGGCCTTTTTTCATTCATTTTTTCATTCATTAATTCTATTATTTAAACAAAATACCCAATTGTCTTCCCACAAGAGAGCAAATGTGGGAATTTTTTTTCTCTTATTAAATTTTTTTTATTAGTATGTGATAATTGCACCCATTTATGGGGTAGAATGTGATTTCTCATTACATGTTTATACTATGTAATTTTCTTTATATGTTTTGAATTCATTCAAGATAATCTCATATTTAGGAGGGGATCGTTGTCAAACAATCATGAACAAATGCATAGTTACAGATCAGGCCAAGGCTGATGCCATTCCATGGTTTCCCCCTTTGGGGTCTACGTAATCCATGTTTCCCCTACTTCATCCCCATGTTAGTTGGGCTTCTCATGGAAGTCAAAGATTCCTCTCTGGGTTGATAATCCTCCTACTCCTTCTCTCTAACTGCCTTGATATTCCTCCAAGTCCCATTCCCCTCTCTGCCCTCTTCCCTTCATCCTCCAGGGACATAGGCATGGTTCTCGCTGCTTGTGTAAAATTTCTCCCATGTTGATGTTATTATTAGCTTAGCCAACTTTCAGTCTGCTTCTGATTGTATTCTAGTTTCCACATATGAGAGAAAACATTTAGCCCATGAGTCTCTGAGTTTGGGATATTTCACTTAGCATAATTTTTTCCTTTTCCATCTATTTGGCTGCAAATGCCATGATATAATTCTAATACCACAGTAGAATTCCATTGTATATATGTATCACAGTTTTTGAATCCACTAATCCTGTGAGTGACCTCTGGGTTAGTTCCATAGGTTAGCTATAGTAAATTGAGCTGCTATATAAACATTGAGGAAGCCATATCTCTGTAATATGCCAATTCTAGCTCTTTTGGGAAAATACCCAGGAGTGGGATAAGTGGGTCATAGGTGGATACAGTACTCATTTTTTGAGGAGTCTCCACACTGCTTTCCAGAGTGGTTGTACAAGCTTGCAGCCCCACCAGCAGTGTGATAGATTTCCTCTCCTCCCACAATCCCTTCAGCATCTGTCATTGTTTGTATTCTTCATTTTTGCCACTCTGACAAGAGTGAGGTGGACTCTCAGTGAAGTTTTGATTTGCATTTCTCTGATTGCTAGTGCTGTAGAGCATTTTCTCATACGTTTAAGGGGGCTTTTTGGATTTCCTCTATTGAGAAGTTTCTACTTAGCTCCCTAGCCCATTTATTGATTGTATTATTTGTGGTTTTGGTGTACAGTTTTTTGAGTTCTTTGTATATTCTGAATATTAGCTCTCTGTTGGAGGTGTAGCAGGCAAAGATTTTCTCCCATTCTGTAGGTTCTCTTTAATACTCTTGATGAATTCTTTAGCTGTGCAGAACCTTTTTAGTTTAATGGCATACCATACATTTATTTTTGGCTTTAATGCCTGCACTATGGGAGTCTTGTTAAGGAAGGTGGAGCTGACCCCTATGTCATGTAGTATTGATCCCACTTTTTCTTTAAGCAATTATAATGTAGCTGGTTTAATTTCCAGATCCTTCAACCATTTTGATTTGATTTTTGTGCAGGGTGAGATGTAAGGATCCCATTTCAGTTGTCTGCATGTGGCCATCCAGTTTGCCCAGCATCTTGTTGAATAGGCTGTCCCTCTTCCACACTATGGTTTTGCCCCCTTTATCAAATCAGATGGTTCAAGATTTGAGGGTTAGTCTCAGTATCTTCTATTTTGTTTCATTGGTCTTCATTTCTGTTTTGATTCCAACACTACACTGTTTTTGTTAGTATAGCCCTGTAGTATAATTTTAGGTCAGGAATTGTGACACCTCCTCTTTCCTCTTTCTAGCTTAGTAATGTTTTGGCTATTCTGGGTCTTCTGTTATTCCATACAAAGTTGAGCATTGCTTTTTCTATATCTGTGAAGAATGTCATTGGTATCTTGATGGGGATTGCATTGAATCTGTGTAGGGCTTTCGGTAAAATGGCCATTTTGATTATATTGATTCTGCATAACTAAGAAGGTGGAATGCTTTTCCAATACTCAGGTCTTCTTCAATTTCTTTTTATAATGTTTGATAGTTTCCATTGTAGAAGTCCTTAATATCCTTTGTTAGATTGATGCCCAAGTATTTTATTCTTTTTGAGGAAATTGTTAATGGGACAGGTTTCCTGATTTCTTCTTCAGTGGAATTGTTGCTGGTGTATAGGAAAGCTAATGATTTATGAGTGTTGATCTTATAACCAGCCACTTTGTTGAAATTGTTTATAAGCTCTAGAAGTTTTCTGGTCGAGCTTATTGGGTCTTCTAGATAAAGGATCATGTCATTAGCAAATAGAGACATCTTGACTTCCTCTTTTCCTATTCAAATTCCTTTGATTTCCTTTTCTTGTCTGATAGCTCTGGCTAGGGTTTCAAGGACTATATTGAACAAGAATGATGAAAGTGGGCAACCTTGTCTTGTTCCTGAATTCAGTGGAAATGCTTTCAGTCTTTCTCCATTTAGCATACTGTTGGCTATGGTTCTGCCATAAATGGCTCTTACAAAATAAAAGTATCTTTCTTTAATCTCTTTTATTCTCCAGAGTTTTGAGCATAAATGGTGCTGAATTTTGTCAAAGGACTTTTCTGCGTCAATTGAGATGACTATATGATTTTTATTTTTAATTCTACTTAAGTGATGAATTATATTTATTGATTTGTATATGTTGAACCAGCCCTGCATCCATGGAATGAAGCCCACTTGATCATGATGTATTATCTTTTTGATGTATTTTTAGATCTGGATAGCTAGAATTTTATTAAGAAGTTTTGCATTTATGTTCATCAGTGGAATTCATCTGTAGTTTTCTTGATGTGTCTTTGTTGGATTTTCATATCAGGGTTATATTTGCTTCATAAAAAGTGTTTGGGAGGGTTCTGACCCTTTCAATTTCATGGAAAAGCTTGTAGAGAATTGGTGTTATTGTGTTAATTCTTCTGTAAAGGTCTGGTAGAATTCTGCCATGAATCCATTAGGTCCAGGGCTTTTCTTTTTTGGAAGGCCTTTGATTGCTGTTTCAATTTTGCTACCTGAGATTGGTTGGTTTAGAAATTCAACGTCCTCCTGTGTTAACTTGGGAATATTGTATGTGGCAATATATTTGTCTATTTCTTCCAGATTATCAAACTTGGCAGAGTAAAATTTTTCAAAATAAGTTCTGATAATCTTTTGAATTTTGGTTGAGTCAGAGGTGATATCTCCATTTTCATCTTTGATTTTGTTGATTTGCTTCACTTCATTCTTCCTTTTGGTGAGGTTGGCAAAGTGTCTGTTGATCATATTTAGAACTAACTTTTTTTTGTTGATAATTCTTATTTTTTTTATTCTCAATTTCATTGATTTCAGTTCTGATCTTAGTTATTTCCTGTCTTGTATTAGGGTTGGGATTGGATTGTTCCTCCTTTTTGTAGGGATTTGAGTTGGAGCATAAGTCTATTTTTGGGGCTTTTTCCTGATTTTTGATGAAGGTGTTCAGTGCTATAAATTGACCTGCTTTCATACTATCCCAGAGATTTGATACATTGATTCACTATTCTCAGTTGTTTCCAAGAATTTCTTGATTTTTGTTCTTATTTCCTCTTTTATCTATCCTTTGTTTAAGAGGGAGCTATTCAATTTCCAAGTATTTGAGTAGTTTCTGTTGTTTTTCTTGTTATTAATTGCTAAGTTCATATCATTGTGGTCTGACAGGATGTGTAGGACTATATTAATTTTTTATGCTTGTTAAGGTTAGCTTTGTGGACTAGGATGTGGTTTTTCTGGAGAAGGATCTGTGATGTGCTGAGAAGGTAAACTTACCTGATTTGGGATGGAATATTCTGTAAATGTCTGTTAAGTCCAATTGATTTATAGAGTTGTTTAGATTAGAGATATCTGTGCTGATTTTTTGGTTTGATGATCTGTCTATTGTCTATAATGGTGTATTGAAGTCCCCCAGTTTTATTGTGTTAAGATCGATGAGGGGTTTAATGTCCTTGAGTACTTTTCCTGTATATTTGGAAGGGTTGTAATTGGGGGCATAAATGTTAACTATCATTATGTCTTCTTGATGAATTGTTCCTTTTACTCTGATATAGTCACCTTCTTTGTCCTTTCTTACTACTTTTTGGTTAAAATTAACATCATCAGATATAAGGATCACAATGCTAGCTTGTTTTCTTAGGCTACAAGCCTGGTAGATATTTTGCCAGTCTTTCACCTTCATTCTGTGTTTATCATTGTGAGGTGTGTCTCCAGTAGGCAGCATATTGTTGGATTTTGTTTTTTGATCCAGTAAACCAATCTCTGTCTTTTGATTGGGGAATTGAATCCATTTACATTCTGAGTTAGAATAGATATGGGGTTCTGGGTCCCTGACATTGTGACTATCGCTGTGTTTTTCACCATCTTGGATATTGTTTAGTGTGTTATGTGATTATTGACTGTCTTCTGTTTATGGGGTTTGGAAGTCCTTTGGTTGCTCCTCTGAAGGAGATATATCCTTGAGAATTTTCTGTAGAGCAGGCTTTGTGTTCATGTACCTTGCTAGCTTGTATTTATCATTGAAGTATGTAATTTCCCCATTACATTTAAAGTTGAGTTTTTCAGGGTATAGTATCTTTGGCTGAAAATTGTTTTCTTTCAATATTCAAAAAATATCATTTCACACTGTCCTTACCTTTATTGTCTGATCTGAGAAATCCATTGTGATCCTAATTGGTCTGCCCCTGAATATGATTTGTTGTTTTTCCCTTGCTCTTTTAGGATTCTTTCCTTGATTTCTCTGTTATTCATTTTATTTATGATGTGTCTTAGAGAATTTCTCATTTGGTTAGGTCTGTTTGGTGTCCTATAGATATCTTGAATTTGATTTTCTGGATCAATTCTGATATGGGGAAAATTCTTGGCAATTTCACTCAGAAGATTCTTAATGCCCCTTGTTTGTTGTTCAATGTTTTATTCAATCTCAATTACTCTCACATTATTTATTTTCATCTTATCAAATATTACTTGGAAGTTCTGATCATACTCAATAAGCTTCTTTTCTTGTCTGTCCTCCTTGAACTCAATGTTTCTCAGTCTTTCTTTGTTGTCTGATGTTAATTCTTCGAGAGCTAAGGTTCTATTTTCTACTTAGTTTACTCTGATACTAGTATCTTCTAATCAGCTTTTGATTTGGTTGACAGTATTTTTCAATTCTAAGAGCTCTGCTACATCTCTTTTCAGAATGTCTGGCTCTTTATAGATGTCATTTCTCATCTCCTGAAGTTGCTTTCTTATCTTAAATCTTCTTTTAATTCTTTGATTGAATTACTAATTATATTGTTGATACACTTTTCTAGGTTTCCATCTAAAATCCCTAACATGGACTCCTTGGGTGAGAGATTTGAGGATGAGGTGGAGGATTGTTTCCCATCTTCCTCATTTTCAGATACAGGGAGTGTGGCTTGAGGTCTGTTACTGAATAATTCTCTTGGGAGGCTTTGTTGATGATATTGGAGCTTTTTATCTCTTTGTTTATTAGGGGTAGGGGACAATTTGGGTAGCATAGTTCAATAGCTGGCACCCAATCTGTGAAGTATTGTGGAAATTTAGGTTTTCCAATTCCTCCAGGTTTAGGGGATATGAGTCAATAAGTGCAGCCAATGCATACAACAGATAATGCCAACTATAACTGTTATAGTACTGATTAGCACTTGCAGGAGTAATCAGATTAGCAATTTTCTTCCATGAGAGTTCTCACACTATACTTGGTTAGCAAGCAAACATCTGTTTTCAAATATGGTGTTCACTTCAGTTTACCAAGACCTCTGTAAGTGAGGGAAAAAAGTCTAGAGAGCAAAGGGAATGAGGTAGGAATGTAGAATGGAACTTGTGAATTAGGATATAGAGCTACAAGGTAGTAGAGTAGATGTAGGGTATTCTGCTAAAATTAAGGTAAAGATAGAAATTTGTTGAGAGTGGAGTAATGATTTTGAAGGAGGATGAGAGAGATTAGAATACAGTTTATGATTTGACACAGTAAAAGGAAAAAGGGGGTATTAGAGACTGGAGGTCTTTTCAGCCAAAAAGATACTGAACACTAGTTTGCAATACTGCAGACAGCCATAGGTGAAACCCCAGCAATATGCTCACAGCACAGATAAACACAAGAAAATACAGCAACAGTAAAAATAAAGAAACAAATACACAAACAAACAAACAAAATACATACCAATTCCAACAAGAACAACAACAAAGGGTTGGGAAGGTAATAAGTTATTACCACCAAGGTCAAAATGTACGGTGGGGTTATGTGTTCATAGTTGACTTATAGGTGGAGTGACATCCCAGTTGAATTTGTTGGAGGGATTGAATTAAAAATATATATATATATATTTAAGTAGTGCATTATAGTTTTATATAATGTTGGGATTAGTTGTCACATATTCTTAGATGCACACAATTCAGCAATACCATTTGTTCAATATCCCCCCACCCCATATCCCTCTACCTTCCTCTTCCTGTCCCCTGATCCCTTGCCTTTCTTCTGGGTCCTATATTGTTCCTAAAGTCCCAAATACAGTGACATAATTATTATACTTATGAAGAACATTTATATATATATATGATTATAGTATATACAGTGACATTTATAACTGCTTGGAATGTACCTGTTTTACTCAGTTCCAAAATTTCCCCTTCTCCTCCCTTCCTATCATCCCATGTTATTCTTCAAAGTATTTGGCAATAGGGTTAAATATTTATGTTTTTGTATAGGTATGCATAATAGCTTGTTCAAACATCTTATGAAGTTTCTTGCAACTGTATCTCATAAATATTAACATTTTGCATTTTTGTTCTATGGATCTAATACATGAGTTTGTCTACTTTACTCCCAAGCCTGAGTTTTGGTCCAGCCTCCACAAATGAGGGTTATCATTTGGTCCTTGACTCTCTCGGTTTGGCTAACTTTGCTTAGCATGATTTCTTCCAATGCCATCCATTTACCCTCATTAGATGCAATATCATTGTTTCTAATAGCTAAGTAGAACTCCATTGTATATATGTACCAGAGCTTTTGGATCCATTCATCTAGTGAGAGGCATCCGGTTGGTTCCATAATTTAGCTACTGTAAATTGAGGTGCTATGAACATGGATTTTGCTGTGTCACTGTAATGTGTTGATTCTAACTCCTCTAGGAAAACACCCAGAAGAGGGATACCTGGGTCGTATGGTGGATCCAACCTTAAGTTTTTGAGGACTCTCCACACTGCTTTCCAGAGCAGCTGGACCGGTCTGCAATTCCACCAATAGTGTGCTAGTGTTCCTATATCCCCACAACCCCTCCACCATTTGTTACTGTTTGTATTCTTCATCTTTGCCAGTCTGACTGGAATGAGGTGAAATCTTAAGGTAATTTTGATTTGCATTTATCTGATTGCTAGTGATTTAGAACACCTTCTCATGTATTCATTGGGTTGATTAATGTCCTGTGTTGAGCAATTTCTGCTTAGCTCTATGGCCCATTTATTGATTGGATTGTTTGTGCTTTTGTTATTGAGTTTTTTGAGTTCAATGTAAATTTTGGACATTAGTCCCCTGTCAGAGGGATCACAGGCCATGATTTTCTTGAAGGGATTGAATTTTGGTGGTCTCAGTTGAGAGTGAAATTCCCAGGGGGCCTCTCATAATTTTCTCATGTAGGAGGGTTGCAAACATTCACCTTCCTTGCTTCCTGACGGACTTTAGGGACATCCAGGTTGTACTCTTGAGCAGTTTCGTGTCTGCTTGCCAAAATTGTTGATCTACCTTGTCCTGGGACCTAGGAGCCATTGGGAGTATTGTGGATCCTGGTGCAGCTAGAAGGAACTCTTGCTGTTCCAAGGAGAGCGGCTGTCCTGAACTGAGCTCACCTGGGACCATTATCGCCCCACTCTTGAGTGTCTTGCCCCAAGAGATGATGTGTGGGGCAGTCAAATTCCCAACAAGAGGAGACAGGTGTGAAGGAGACACCAGCCCAGCTAGACCAATGTTTGTGTAAGTCTCAAATGCAAACACTTGGGAGCATGGAAGCCCAGTCCCACTTGTAGTGCACAGTACATATGAGTTTGCTTCTGTTCACAGAATTCAGGGTCTGAAAGTAGAGGAAAGCACTGCAGACAGGCTACCCCTTCTGTTTATAGGTCGATGAGGTTGATGCTAGCCTCTGCCCAGCCTGAGAGTTTCAGGCAGTATCTGCTGGGCCTGCAGGCTGATCTCCTGCTAGGCCGTTTAGGTCTTATTGAGCAGAATCCTGATCATAGGCTCCACTTACAAAATGACATGTAGTGAGGTGAACTGGAAGCCTGTAAATGTGAATTGCTGGACCAGTAAGGAGTTCTGCCAGGCCCACACAGCCCTCATGGTAGACAGTCAAAACTCTTGGGACCTGGAGCCACTGTGGTCTGTGCTCCTTATTCCAATTTGGGTCTCGTGTACCTGGGTTCACTGTTCTTCAAGTGGTTTCCTGTAATGCCCACCAGGAGTGTCAATATGGTGGTTGCTACCCCGCTTCTTTGTGCATTCTGATTCAGGGGACTCTAATTTGTGTGTATTAAATCTGTCCCTGAGTTCCCGTCACTGCAGCAGCACTGGAGCTCCACACTCAGCATCTGCTGCTATCAGTACTCATCAGCTCTGAGTTTCTTTGTGCATGCAGTTTCCTCCCCTCTGGGGTGAAACTTCAGCTCACCAGTTGGGTAGCTGAAGGTGGAAAATTTTTATTTGGGAATACCTGTACTCTCAGCTTGTCCATGCCTCTGTGTCACTAAACTTCCTTACTTGGATATAAATGAATTTAGGGAGAAGTTTTGCTGTTCACTCACCTTGCAGAAAGGCACTTCTCCCACTATTGTTATCCCGCATTCACAGAGAGATTTTTCAATCAGATCTTCCCCGGGTCACCATGATTAGTCTCTGTGTTTAAGGTTTTGAGGATTGTTTTATTGTTCTTCTATCTGGAGTTGATCCCTGAGAATTCTTTGTAACACTAATTTTCTGTTTCTGAATGCTGAAAGTTTGATCTTGTCTTAAAATGTTCTGATTTCCCCTTGAAATTTGAGGCTGTTTTGCTGGGTATAGTATTCTGGGTTGCAGATTGTGGTCATTCAGGGATTGAAACATCTCATTCCAGAATCTTCTTGCTTCTGGGGTCTGAACTGAAAAGTCAAAGGTAATCCATATTGGTTTTCCTCTGAATGTGATTTGGCATGTCTGTCTTGCAGGTTTTTTTAATATTCTTTTATTGATTATACATTTTGAATATGGTGTATCATGGTGAGCTTCTCCTTTGATTAGAACTACTGCATGTTTTATACACTTCCTTGATGAGTATATTAGACTCTATTTTAATATGAGAAAATTTTTCTTTAACTATTTCACTGAGAGTGTTCTTTATGCCATCCATTTGCATTTCAGTTTCTTCTTGTATCCCAATTACTCTTATATTATTTCTTCTGATTTCATCCCAGAATCCCAGACATTTTGAAAATTCTCCTCATGCTCTGTGAATTCTTTTACTTTATTGGTCCTCTTTGTGCTCAAACTTACTCACCCTATCATTGTCAGAAGTTTGTTCTTCAAGAGCTGAGGTTCTGTTTTCTATAGAAATTAGTCTATTATTAAATTCTTTCCTCATTATTCCGAAGTGATTGACTGAAGATTTTTGCTCTGTTATATCCTTTTTAGTATACCTATTTCTTTGATAATAAAGTTTGTTTTTGTCTCCTGAGTTTTCTCAGATCTTTCCATAAATAGTCTTTTAGTTCATTGTCCCTTTTAGTAATCAAATTGTTGATAATTTTTTTTCTAGCTTTTCATCCTCTTCCCTTTCTGTGTGTTACTCAATAGGGGCGCTGTGGGTTTGAGGTGAAACTTTTCTATTTTGTTTACTCATTTTTGATGAGCTTCTTCTGGATCTTAGAATTGAGGTTCCCTGTGGGAGAGCAAGGCAGGCCTCCAGGTGTTTCTTCCTTGTAGGTCAAAGAGTCATGTCAGACCCCCTCCCCTCTAATGACCACCTTTTCCCAGAGAGCTGCTTCTTCCTAAAGCCTTGCTTTGCTGCATGTTTTCAATCTAGACTGCAAGACATCAATCTGTAATATGTTGGAGATTCAGGGAAGCCTGCTGGATTGTGGAAGCGTGGCTGTAGGGATGCATCACTGGGTCATGGGTTCTTGGTGGCATAGGGCTGGCCAGATGGGGCCTCCCTGCATGCAGTGAGGGGACCTGGGATCCTTGGAAATTGGGACTGGCCCAATATGTGTGGACCTGGCAGGTATGTGTTGCAGCTGGGAAGCTCCTGGTGGGGGATTTTGTGGGTGGATATCTTGGGTGTACCTCCCAGCCTGGGACTAGAGGCCTTGCAGCCTGCATGGCTTGGAGATATGCTCTGTAGCTGGGCTGTGCGTTTTGTCTCCTTTGGGTGAGATCCTTTGGGGGGTAGTTTCTTGGGCATTTCTGCTAGCCCAGTATCAGAGGTCTGAGGTCCCATGCAGCTTGGGTACCCTCTCTGTTATATGTGCATTTGATTATAAAATAACATAACAGCTCAATAAAATTTAAAAAAGAATAGAATGTTATGAATAATAAATGAAGTACAATATATTACAACTTTTAAGACATTCATAAAAGAAAAAACAGGGGACTGGAGCAGTGGCTCAGTGGTTATGGCACTTACCCAGCATGCACTAGTAGTGAGTTCAAACCCAAGCACGCCGTACGTAACAAAGTCTTGGAACAATGAAGGCCACATGAAAAAATAAATAAAAATTGCTTTTTCTTCTCTCTCTCTTTCACTGTCCCTCTCTCTTAAAAAAAAAGAAAAAAACATAGTATAGAACATTTTCCCTGACAAACATGAATATATGGATAAAATACTAGAAATTCATATTAAAACATATTAAGCAGTTCATACACCACAGTAAAGTTGGCTGCATCCCAGTGATGAAAGGTTGTTTGAACATGTGCACAACAATGCACATGATCATCACATAAATAGAATTAAGGGCAAATGTCACATGGTCTTCTAAATAAATGCAGAAAAATCATTTGACAAAATTCAGCCCTTTTATGTTAAAGTTGCTGAAGAAATTAGGGAAACAAGGAACTTACCTTGACATCATAGGAACTAGATACAACAAACACAACACTAACATCCTTCTGATGAAGAAAAAACTGGAAGTAGTTCCTCTGAAATCAGGAGGACTAGGATGTCACTTTCAACCATCTTATCTGATATGGTACATGAAGCTTTATCTAAAGCAAGAGGCAAGAGAAGAAAATTAAAGAGATACTAGTAGAAAACAGACTGAAGTGATTTCTGTTTACAGATGATACTATCATATATTTAGAAGACCCATTATATCTAGAAGAGGACTTCTAGAGCTGACAATTTAGCAAAGTTGCAGCATATAAAAGCAGCACAAAAGATCAATGATTGCTTTATATACCAATAATGAATCTTCTGAGGAAGAAATGGGGAAAACATTTTCTTTTACAATACCCTTAAAAATAAAATGCCTACAAATAAATCTAACAAAATAGGCGAAAAACTTGTACAATGAAAATTACAGATCTGTTAGGAAAGAAATTGAAGAAGATATCTGAAGAAGGAAAGAATTCACACATTTTGGGTAAGCAGAATTAATGTTGTTATAATGGCATCATTATCAAAAATGATATATAGATTCAATACAATATCCATCAAAATACCAATGACATCATTTCCAGAAAGAGAAAAAAACAGTGTTAAAATTCATATTGAACAATAAAGACCCAGGATAGCCAAATCAGTTTTTGGCAATAAGAGCAATGCTAGATGCATCATAGTACCCAACTTCAAATTGTTCTACAGAGCTCTAGTAGCAAAAATAGTATGGCAATAATGTAGAAATAGACATATAGACTGATGAATAGAATAGAAGACAATGCAATGAGTCCAACAAATACATTGATCTTTTCATTATAAAGGGCATGAAAAGCACGTATTGAGGAATAGATATCCTTGTTAAATGGTTCTGGAAAATCTGGATATCTATATGTAGAAAAATGAAGTGATATTTCTATAACTCACAAAAGGCACCTCAAAGTAAATTAGAGACTTAGGAATTAGAGGAGTAACCTTGAAACTGTTGGGAGAAAGTATAGGATGAACTATCCAAAATATAGTTCATGCATTGACTTTGAAAATAAGCTACTACATTTCAAGAAATAATTCCAAATTTAATAAATGGAATGACATCAAATTTGAAAACTTCTGCATTGAAAAGGAAAGAAGACCATGAAGTGAAAGACTACAGAACGAGAGAAAAATCTTTGTCAGGTACTCTTCTGGTAGGGGATTCATATCCAGAATATTAAAATGGAAAATTTCAAGAATAAAAATAATAATAAATGCTGGTGAGGATGCAGGAAGAAAGAAGCAGTGGTACATTGTTGTTGTGACTGCAAATTAATACAAGTATTATGGAAGTCAGTATGGAGATTCCTCAAAAGAGTAGTTATGGAGCCACCATATAACCCTGCTATTTTATTCTTCAGTCTTTATTCTAAAGAACTAAACTCTGCATATTATAACAATACATAGAAACTCATGTTTACAGCAGCATAATTTACAAATTCTCAAGTTATGGAACCAGCCTAAGTGCATGTCAAAAGAAAGATGAATAAGGAAAATGAGATAAGTATACACAAGGGAGTTTTGCTCATTGAAAGAAGGTTGAAATCGTGTAACATGCTGGTAAATAGCTGAAACTGGAGAATATTGTGATGAATGAAATAAAGTAGATTCAGAAACTCAAGGTTTGTGTATTTTTTTCTCAGATTGAAAACTAGAGAGAAAAAGGTTTAACATAGTGATTTCCTGCAAGTGGAAAGATGTCCACTAGATTAGAGAAAAGAGCTTGGGTTAGGGAGGAATGAAATCAACCAAATTGTTATGTGCATATATGAATATACACAATGAATTCTTTCTATGGTTAATTAAATGTTCCAAAAATAATAAAAATATTATAGCAAAATATGTCTTTGTTGATACTTGAGAGAGCAGAAGAGAATGAGAAAGCAGTATATGAACCGAGAATGTTCTATTCTATTTTAAACAATTCTACAACTGCTTCTCCACCCTTGCTCAAGTATGTTACTGTAGTCAGCATCAATGAATATTAAATTCACTTTTAATTTTTGTGTATCTGAAGATGCCCTCATTTTGTTCTCACACTGGAGCAACAGTTCATTTGGATATAGAAATATGGGTTAGTAATTAATTTCCCTCATATCTTGGAATGATATGACTCCACTGTCTGTTGACTTATGTGTTTTTGATGGGCAGTCTGTTGTCAGTCTGATTATTATTACTTTGTATGCATTTTGTCTCAGGCATTTAATAACATTTTTCCTTCTCTTTGATTTTTTTTAAAGAAAGAAGGACAGTGAGAGAGAGAGAGAGAGAGAGAGAGAAAGAGAGAGAGAGAGAGAGATAGAGCTTGAGAGAGAGAAACAATTTCTATTTAGGTTTTCATGTGGCTTTCGTTGTTCCGAGACTTCATTGTACACATGGTGCTGGGGTTAGAACTCGTGTACTCGCACATGCAGGGCAAGCACCATAACCACCGAGTCACCACTCCAGCCCTCTCTTTGATTTTTATAGGTATATGTTGGAACTTCTCAATTACTCCTGCTTGGTTATTCAATACTATTTCAAAATTTCCATCTGTTTTTAAGCAGTATTTTGAATATTTAAAAAAGTAAATATCTATATGGTATTTAAGAATTCAAGTATTTGTAGGTTAATATTTAACCAATTCATTGAAAAATTTAATGATTTTTTTGATAATGAGTATTCTATTTTCAGGTCATTTCTTGTGCATCCTCTTAATACATCCCATGCTGAGTAAGGAGCACTTGTTTTTCTTTTATTTATCGCCTACTCTGGTTTTATGGATGTATTTCCTCCATAACTTATAGGTAAGAACATTTATTTCAAAGTTCATGTATGATTTGCTTTTTCTTCATATATAATATGTGTGTTCTCTTGGGTCTGATTTATTCTGTTTATTGCATTTCTGCACTCTTTTTCATATACACAATTCTCCTCTTACTTATTTGAAAACTCATCTCATGTTGACCTATTTTGATTTCCTTTAATGTATAAGACCTCTATATTTCTTTTGCAGTTTTAGGGGCCCAACTTCCAAATGCTTATAGATCTTATATTAATGGGTCAGTTTTGGCAAATGTAGTTTGTTCTTGTTTTCAAGTGAATGACCCAAATTCTTTCCTTTACTTCAAGCATGAGAATTGGTATGGAGACAAACCAAATGGGGCTTCAGGGATTTAATTTAGCCTCTAGTCTTTGGAAGGAATCACATGTAGATTTCCTTCATTTTCTAGGAAATCTACCTTGCATTTGTACACCCCCTTTCTTTCCCTGAGGGGACGTTGCTATCAAGGGCTCACCCATTTATTACCAGAGCCTGTCAACTGCAGATTCATCTGTCATTAAAATTTATTGTTTAAAATTTTCTGGACAATAGACATTTGCAATTAAAATTTAAGTTCAGGTATATATTTAAATATATTCTGTATAATTTTATATATTTAGTGTAGTGCATATTTTCTGAATATTTTAGATGATTCATGGGTAACTGACTGATTGAATTAATTTGTCCCAAATTTAAAATTTTGAAATATCACATAACAAATTGACTTGAATCAGTTAATTTTTTATTTCCCTATGAACAATGTTTAGTGCAATCAAAATTTTCAAATTTATTTGCCTGTTTAACAATGATGTAACAAATATCACTAATCTGATTATTCCTGGGAATTCTTTTCCATGGATATTTTAGTACTGGTAATGAGAAGTACATGAAAGTTCCGGATTCTCACCACATATATATCCTGTATAGCCCAAAGAATGAAGAGATATTTTGTGACTGAGGTAAAAAGTTAAAAATTTCTTAATTGATTGACTTATACAAAGCCAGACAGGGAAATTTATCCTCATTCTTATTTCCTCAGAAGGTACTTTACCTCTGGATTGTACCCCTAGGTGAATAGGTGTGGGCCTGTCTGCAGGTCCTTGTTGAAAAATTACATAATTGAAGCAGCAGAAAAAAGGTTGAGGCAGCTGTGCAGTGAATAGGGAAAGAGGAATGACATTGTCCAATTGTTTATGACTTTCCTAAAGTTACAATGAACATGTCTTACATTTATTTCATTACAGTAGCCCAAGCTTTGTACTAAACACCTGATATATACTATTCATTCAACATCATTTGATCCTACATAGTAGGTACTATTATTATGCACATATTAAAAGCAAAGAAACAGAGACAACAGAGAAATTACATGACTTGAATACATTGTCTTATTTTGGGACTTTTATCTTAAATATTGCATTAGTACAATTTAAAGTGACTTATTTGGAGAAGAGATTACATGAACCAATTTTCTCATGGTTATAGGATAGCTGTGATCTCTTTTTAGATATTTGTCTTCCAGGTGAGAATTCATCAGAGAAAAGTTTTGTTCTTTGATCTTGCTTTGCAAAGAATGACAAGCCTGTTTGTGAGTTCTCTGAAGAATAAATAAACTCATTGTCAGCTGTAAGTGTGGCACACAGTGAATGTTTTAGAAGGATATCAATTCCCATGCCCTTAGCTTACCATTCTGACCAGAGGCCTAGTGGAAACAGAAGAGTGGAGTTCATTTCCTATACTCTGTTTTCACAATTAAAAGTTTCCCTACAAGGATTTGGCATCTTGATCTTAATTGTCTTTTCGGTTTGATTCACATTGATTATTGTCTATTTCTTGAATTTCATGATAGTCCAGAATCCCACAGGGTGCAATGTGGTGTATACCCTTAAGTACGGGCTTTGGGTTCAGTTAATGAAAAACATTCATGGCATTTACAGCAATGAGACAAGCTAACAGAAAATAATATGGGGTACATTTACAGATGTCTTCCTCCTAAACATATAGAATTAGAAGCCTTTGAATCCAGTGGTCAGTCATTATGGAGCCAGTTTGATAAAGGTATCAGTTTTGCTGATACCTTTATTCCGACTCAGTACCCTTGCTCCCATCAATTAACTCATTTATTTACTAATGTAAACACCAGTAATACGTTTTCAGAACACTTAATTCTCTATTATGTTTAAGTTATTTAAGTGAACAAATATTTAATGACTGCTGTAATATACTGAGCCTGTCAGAAAGTGAGAAGTCTGAAGTATGAGTTGATGCCAATCCTCATGAATGTACAATTCCCATTACACACTAGTTTCAGATTTCGTTTTTTTTAAATTTGCAGTCAATCTTTGCTATGTTTTCTATTGTGCCTGATTGAATGTCTCTGAGTGAATAAGAATATTATTTCATTCCTTTGTCACCTGAAGGATTCCTGCCTTTATTGATTTTGACTTCGAAAGTCAGTATTACAGTTAGTAGTGTGGAGGGAGAACTTGCTCTCATTTTACTCCTTCTAATTCTGTTTCCCAAAATGATATAGACATAAACTCTCAGTTTTATTAATTTGCTGTCTTTTTTATTAATAAGCTGTAGAAGTATATATGACAGGACATATGGCTACATAATAAGTTTTTATACATAAGCTACTATCTAGATCTCAGGTAAGGAATGAATATGACTTTGTTTTGCATAAATACTTGTTCTATGAACTCTTCCTCTGATCTCTGATAGTAAAGATAAAATAAGTCTGGTAATATGGTATTTTTACATTATTTAAGCTATCCAATGGAACTCCTTCTATATTTAAGCCCAGGATTCAAGCTAAAGCACATAATGAGGGATTATAGTATAGATTTTTAGATTTTACAACAAATATATAATGAGACTATTTTGAATTATGTTCTGGTACTCTGCACTTTAACCATCTTTCAAGGTGAGAACCATGGCTCTATACTGTGTATGAGAATTGTGGTGTTAGTTTACATTTTAAGATTTGAAAATATAAGTCTGATACTATGTACATATGAGGATTACCTGCAAAGGACTTCATTCTAATGATGTGGTACAGTGTGGGATCCTATAGTATCCAGGATTAGAATCTCCATCTTAAAATGGGAGTGTCATCTTATTTCCGACAAAAGACACCCAAAGTTTCCCATTACCTAGTTATATTCACAAATCTTGAAGAGAAGAGGTCTCAGTGTAATAGAACTGTTCAGATAAGTGACAGATAGGAAATAATTATATTAACATGATATTCTTAGACCTCAAATATTCAAAGAAAGTTTCACATAGTTTGCAAGCAATATATAGTTATCAGACTAATCCCAACAGGACTTTGCTTTTCCAACAGCCTTCTTGAATGCACTGTTAACCTCTTTGTTCCTCAAGCTGTAGATAAGTGGGTTCAGCATGGGGATGATCATCGTGTAGAAAACGGATGCTATTTTGTCTGTGTCCATAGAATGGTTGGCATTTGGCTGTAAGTACATGAAGATGATGGTTCCATAGAAGATGGAAACAGCTGTGAGGTGGGATGTACAGGTGGAAAAAGCCTTCTTCTGTCCCTCAGATGAATGCATCCTCAGGATAGCAACCAAAATAAGCATGTAAGAGCTCAAGATTATCAAGAGAGCAAAACAAATATCAAACGCTGCCAAGGTGAAAAGCACAATCTCATTTGTGTAGATAGTAGAGCAAGAAAGAGCCAGAAGTGGGGGAATGTCACAGAAAAAGTGATTGATCACATTAGAATGACAGAAGGAGAGGTGGAAAGTGAAGCCAACATGGATAGAAGCCTGCATAAGTCCACAGATATAGGAGGTAGTGATCATTAGGATGCACACAGTACTTGTCATTGTGGTGGCATAATGCAGGGGCTTACAGACTGCTGCATGACGGTCGAAGGCCATTGAGGCCAGGAGGAAGTTTTCAATAATGGCAAAGCCTATAAAGAAGAACATCTGCGTTGCACATGCATTGTAGGAGATGATCCTATCTCCTGTGAGAAGCCCTGCCATGACCTTGGGTGTGACAGCTGAAGCATAAACACAGTCGACCAGAGAGAGGTTACTGAGGAAGAAGTACATGGGGGTGTGGAGTCGGGAGTCCACCAGAATCAACAGGACCATCCCCAGGTTCCCAACCAGAGTGATGAGGTAAATGAGGGTGAAGAGCATAAATAAAGGGATTTGCAGCTCTAGGGCATCTGTTAACCCCACCAGAATGAATTCAGTCACCTCTGATGTATTCTCCATGAAAATCAGTTGGAATTATAATGAGAAAGACCCTTAAAAATATGAGGAAACAAAATTTTCAAGTTGTACAGTACCATAAGAGCTGAAGCGTCACCAGGGACTTTCTTACATATCAACTTCTTGTTCCTGGAGGAGTCTGTGAGTGATGATGGACTGGAACGTGGGCGCCGGTGGGTTGTGTGAAATCCTTCCTCTCTTCAAATGCAGATGGTGTTGATGGACACTGCAAATGCAGATGGTGTTGATGGACTCTGCAAGGTCTTTGCTGAGTGTGGCTGCCATGGTTTCCAATATTAGGACTCTAGGGCTCATTTCAGCTATTCCGCTACATGGTGTTCTTTATTGCAATAAACCACATAGGACTCTTTTTCACTACTTGGAGAATCTTGCATTCACTCTTATCTAAAATATACACAAAAACCTTAATCATCATAAAACTCAATACAAAAAATATTTGGTTATGCTTTGAATTTGATGCTGGCAAAACTTGTGCAATGCATTTCTCATCTCTGATAGGCCCTTCACCAACTTGTTCCTCATAGCTGAAGAAATGCAACGACTTGGGGCCGTGCTCCAGGGACACACATGCTTCTTTCTTTCTTTCATGATGGCCCCTAATTGGAAGTTTCCCTTTAAATTTTGGACCTGCAGGAAACTGAATTATTCATGGAGCATATTCCTGTTGATGTCTTGCCACCTTTCAGTGCTTCAAAAACTAATGAAACAACTTCAAAAGCTTGAAACAAAGCTAACGTACCTCTCCATGTTATGGTTACTGTTTTCATACAGTTTGATGCTTTGGCTACACCTCTTCAATACTTGCGGGCAGGGACAACAGAGAAGATAGTAGAGGTTCTGTCCTAGAAATTGTGTCCTTTATTGAGCCATATTTCATGGCATAGCTGCTTGTACTCACCTGAGGCTGATCAGGTGCCAGCTCACTGTGTTGCTGTGGTTATAGCAGGAGAGGTCATTTCAGCCCAAGAGACACATCTGGCTCTGGAACAGTGAGTGGTCCTTGTCTCTCCTGCACTAATAATCCTTCATATTCTAGGCAGGGAGAGTGCAGCCCTTGTTGCTAAGGAAAGCCAATGTGAAAGACATTTATCTGCTTCCTCACAGTATCTTGCTTGATTATAAATACGAAAATTCTTTGGAAATCATAAGATAATAAAAATTATTTGTTGATGTGTTAGAATTATATGTACTTGAGGAATTCTTTGTGATAGGTTCATACACATACTATAATTTTGTCAATTTCATTATCATTGTTGCCCTTTTTGCCATTCCTAATCCTTAATGTGAGAAAATTAGGAGTGTGTTCTCTCATTCATACAAGGTCAGGGTAGGGAGCCTGGAAGTCTGAATGCTACAGAGCAACACCACAGAGGGAAGAGAGTGGAGGACTGGGAGTGAGAAGACTAGCAACAGGTGTTAGTGCTGTGACTGTGTAAACTCACTGGGCTTTATTTCCATTTTAATTTTGTTTTCATTGTTAAAAAAATGATTGGGCATTCTATAGTCCCTTAGATTTATGACTAGTTGTGTTTGTGTGTTTTCCGAATACTTACTTTTGACCTAAGAACAGATAAATAAGGGTACAAATGAGGGGTATAGAAAACCTTCATGCGCAGATGGTTGTCCCAAAGTCAACATCCCGGAAAGCTTCCTGCTGGAGCGTCTCCTTCCCTACCTGTGGAGCTCTGTGCTGTGGAACAGGGTCTGGGCTTGTGCTCTTGCACATATCAAGGCAGAAATGGCAGCTTTCCAAACAAGTCTCAGGGGAAAAGTGCCAGTGAGTGGAGATCTCTGGAGATTCCTGATTGCACATTGGCCTTTTAGACCTGACCCTGTCTAGAGAGAGAAGAGGATGGTCTCTGCATTTCTGCTGAGAGTGTTTATGAGAATATTATGGAACTTAGAGGAAAGAGCCCCCAGTCTTCAAACCAGCTGTGCCATAACCAAGTTAGACTTCAAAATTATGAACCTCCCAAAATTTGGGGCTTTGGAGAAGTCAGGACCTCATACAAACTTTTTTACATCAGGCATTTTCTCAAAGATCCAGAGATTTCTCCAGGACAATTTCTTTTCTTCTATTTTTTTTTAAAATAATATGCCCATCTGTCTTCCCACTACTGAGGTGGTGTGGGAATATTTTTCTCTCATTTCTTTTAATTTCCCTTTAAAAATTTAACATTATGTAATAATTGTAACCATTTATGTGGTATAATGTGGTATCTTAACACATGTATATAATGCATAGTGATCATTGTATAAATCAGGTAATTATCATACTTATATTAAACATTTATTATTTTTGTGAGGGCATTCAAAATCCTCTTTTGGCTATTTAAAATGTATTAAGTTTTGGGATGGAGTGGTGACTCAGTGGTTACAGTGTTTGCCTGGCATGCTGGAGGACATGGGTTAAAAACCCAGCAACACATATACAACTAAGTCTCGGAGCAATGAAAGCCACATGAAAAACTAAATAAAAAATTGATTCTTTCTTTCTCTCTCTCACTGTCCCTCTCTTTATTTTTTAAAATAAAATGTATAAGGTTTTATTTTAAGCTACTGTCATACTACTGTGCAATAGTGTTGTGGTTGGGAGGTGGAATTATTTCTTACATCTGTTTAAAATTAAGTATGTGGATCAATTTTTTTCCTGTACACTTTTTTTTTCATTTTTGATACCAAACTCAGAGTACACTTATCTCTTTAATCAATGCAGACAGGTGTAGTTGTTAGAAGCTTGAGCTGGGTGTTTTTGTAGCCCAGCTTCAAATCCTCCTCTTATCTTCCATTGCAACGTCCCAAGTTAGTGTCTCTCTCCAAACTTCAGTACCTAACTTGTGAAAAAGTGGAAGAAAAATATTGGTGTTCTAATACTGTATCCACTTCTTATATTTCTCTGCAACTTTGAAGTTGGCAGAGTCTTCAACTTGTTCTACCCAATGGGTGGTAGAAGAAGCAATGTGTCATTTCTGAGTTTAAGTACAGTGAAGCCAAACAGTTGTCCTTCTCTCTGCCAGGACAGCTGAGGAGACTCTCATATAGAGGGAATAGCTCCAAGGACAATGTCTCCCTGGGGCTGGGTATTTGAGTGAACTTGTAGAGAGAGAACAACACCATCCTGGACAACCTGTGCTGGACACATTGTAGCATTAGTAACAAACAAGTCCCTGTTATGTTAAATCATTGGGAGCTTGGATTCATTTCTTACTTTGTATGCCCCCCCCTCAACCTTGCCTAATACAATACGTGGTAAGCTCTGTCCTGTATTTAAAAAGACAACAAGTTCTTGAGTACTAGTTCCCCTTGTCATTCATGCCTTCTTTTTAAATATAAAAACTGTATTTTCACATAATCCACAGACCATAAAATCCACCAAATTAAAATATATATTTAGAGTTGTACAAATATCATATGATCAATTTGATGATATTTTTAACCCCTTAAGAAAAAAACCCTGGGCTGAAACGGTGGCTCAGTGGTTTCGGCGCTTGCCTGGCAAGCACGAGGATCCGGGTTCGAACCCCAGCACCACATACAAAATTCAGTGTTAGAGCAACTAAGGCCATGTGAAAAACTAAATAAAGTTGTTTCTCTCTTTCTCTGTCTCTCTCACTGTCCCTCTCTCTTTAAACACTGATTAGCAGTGTTTCTCATTTCTTTTCATTCCTACCTAAGGCTTGGGAAATTACTCATTAAGTTTCTGTCTGTATTATTAACTTAAAACGGACGTAATATAAATAAAATAATATTTACTTTTATTATTTTTCACTGATTTTGATTGTTTAGAATAATGTTTTCACATTCATTCGTTTTGTGGTGTTCAACTACAGTTCCATTTTTGTTTGTTGCTGAATATTGCATCACAAGGAAGTATCATATTTTATTTATCTTTTCATCAGTTGATGGATTTTTTCCCACTTTTTGCTATTTACAGTTATGCCATTTGTTCATGGAGTTTGTGTGGGCGTATGTTTTTTTTTTCTCATGAATACGTACTTCAGAGTTTAATATCTGTGTTTTATGGCAACTGGTATGGTATTATATGTTTTGGAAACACCCCCAAATGCAACACTGTGTGGAAAATAAGGTATTTAAGTGTTTTGTTTATGAAGTCTCATTAATGGATTAATGCTGACAGAAAATAGGCTTACAAGACTGGGCTGTATGTCTTCTGCTTATCTGCCTCTGGGTACAAAATTCATCCAAGTCTAGATCCATATCCATTTCTCTGCTCAGAAAGGCCCATGACTTGAGGAGAAGTTATTGTCTCAAGGATGAAGATATATTGAAAACTAGCAAATTGGAGAAAAATGAGGCTTTAAACCACAAATGCTTTAAAGAGATTTTATAGGGAGGGAAGGAGGAACAATAGGACAATGTGTAGGAAGATTGCATTCCGAGTTGTGGAAGCAGGCTCTGTAATCATCCCTGTTACTCTGATGATGTTTGTTTTGTTCTCTTTTATTTGGTTATAATATCCTTAACTTTTGTCTCCTAGCTTAGTTTCTGTAATCCACACAATTTTTGTCTACACATTATATATTATCCATACTTTTGCTTTATGTTAAAGGATAGTATTACCAAGTTGAGTGTTTTGTGTTAGATGTTGTACATTTCAAAGTTGTCTGAAGGTCAGCAGATGTCTTGGATTCTGTAATTCTAGAAAAAACTTCATGTCTCAAGTCTTCTTAATTAATTTTCCCAGGGACATCTAACCTTGCAGTTAAGCATAATGATACAGAAGGCATATTCCCTGGAAAGCATGGTGAGATAGTGGTAGGCAAGTTTTAGCCTGTCAAGTGCCTTGAGTAAGAAGTGTTATCCACAGCCAAGACAGCTGCAGACAATAATATACTGCTCTGCTGGGTGATTTTTAATGTCAACTGATATTATGATTTAGATGAAGGTGTCCCCCAAAAGCTCTATATGTGAGACACTGCAAAGGCTGAGAGGTGAAATGATTGGGTTATGAGTCTTAATCCAATCAGTGAATCAATACCCTGATAGGCATTAACCAGCAAGTGAAGGCAGGTAGGGTACAGTTGGAGAAGGTGGGTCATTGGGGTATGCCTTTGCAGGATATATTTTGTATCTGGAGTTGAGTCTCTCTACTCCAATCATTATGTGAGTTGCTTCCCTCTGCCATGGTCTTCAAGCCCCAAGGAATGGACCAGGTCACCTAAAACCTCTGAAACCTTGAGCTCTCAAATAAACTTTTCCTTGTAAAATTGTTCTTGTTGTGTCTTTTTGTCACAGCAGTGAAAAACCTGACTAAAACAACTGAGAACAAGTGAACCGGAGGGTTTATGTAGGTTTTTGCTTTGGTTACAATCTCTTGCTTTCTTCCATGTGAAGATGCAGTAAGAAGGCTGTCCTTAAACACTGCATGCCAGTGCCTTGGTCTTAGACTTCCCAGCCTTGGAAGCTGGAAGAAATATATTTCTGTTGTCTGTGAATTACCCAATCTGTGGTATTTTGTTATAGTAGTGTAAATATTATAGAAAAGGATTTGGTAGCAGAGGAGTGGATTGTCACTATAACAAATAACCTAAAAATGTGGATCAGCTTAGGACCTGGATAAGGGATAGATTAAGCATAGACTTGAAACCATAAAACTTTTAGGAAAAAATAGGAGAAAATTTTCCTCTCATTGGTTTTTTGAATGATTTATTGAATGGGACACCAAAAGAACAAATAACAAAAATAGAAATAAAATGTGACTATATTAAACTCCAAAGCTTCTGCTAAACAAAGGAAAACAGTGAAAATGCAGCCTATGAAGTAGGAGACAATATTTGAAAACCATAAATCTGATAAGGAGTTAATATGCATATAATATGTAAAGACCTCTTGGAATTTGATAACAATAAAAAACAAATTGCTTATCTGAAAAATGGACAAAAGATTGAACAAATATTTCTCCAAGGAAGACATGAATGGTTAACAAGTACATGCAATGAAAGTCAACACCAGTAAATATCAGAGAAATATAAGTTAAAAACACAAATGAGCTATCTCCTAACACCTGTTGGATAGTTATTCTAAACAACAACAACAACAACAACAATAATAAAGGACAACCAGGTTAATAAGGGTGTGGAAAAATGCTGGCACTCTTGTGCTCTGTAATTGGCAATGTAAGTTGTTGTATAGCTACTGTGGAAAACAATATAAAGATTCTTCTAATTATCAGAAGTAGAATTACCATTTGATCCACCAGTCCTTCTTTTGGGCATATAGTCAAAAGAATTAAAATCAGGATCTCAGAGATATACTTGGACCCTCCTGTTCATTGCATCTGTATTTTTAAAGGTTAAGTTATGGAAATAGCATAAATGTCCACCAAGAGTTGAGGGGATAAAGAAAATGTAGCATATACATTCAACGAAATATTATTGAATCTTTTTTTTAAATTTTTTTATTTTTGAGCAATCTTACAAGATTTTAACAAAACAATATAAAATGTGTATAAGATGTGTATATATTCTGGACATTGCAACTGTCCCCAGGAGTGCCCCCTTATTGAATCTTTATAAAGGAAGAAATCCTGGTACATGTGGCAACATAAGTATGTCTAGAAAGTGTTATATTTTGTGAAATAATCTAGGCACAAAAGCAAAAATAAGGTGTGAATTTAGTTATGAGGAGTATTGAAAATAATCAAAATCATAGAAACAGAGTAGAATGGTGGTTTCCAGTGGTTGAGGAAGAGGAAAATTGAATTGCTATTTAATGGATCTAAAATATTAGTTATTCAAGATGAATAATCCTTGGGATTTGCTGTATAACATTAGGCCCATAATTAACAATAGTGTATTGTGCACTTAAAACCTGTTGAGGAAGATCTCATGTAGTATGTATTCATACTACAATTAAAACAAAAATAGTTTAAAGTCACAGGAGAATAGATCGAAAAACCTCCTATGTTGCTGTGTGAACTCCACAAAGAGCATAAAGAACATGGGGAAATAAATCATATAGAAAATTGGGGAGAATTTATCAAAAGAAGAACTGGATAAATCCTCTGTTCAAAGAGTCACACAAATTTCTGAGAGAATAAACTTTAAATATTCTCTATTTGATCACATATTTATAAAAGCAGAACAAAAAAAAGATCAAGGACAAAGTATTGAGATGCTGGAGAGGCAAAATAAAACATAATAATAACTGACCTAACTTCAATATTCTTATCAAAAAAGGTGTAAATCTGCAAACAACAAAATGATATCTTCAAAAGACTGGGGGGAGGGGAATAAATATTACTCCATATTTTAAAACCCAGAACAATTGCCATTTTGAACATAGAGGATCTGCCTGTTTAGAGACCAAAAACATGGGAAGTGCATTAAATTAAGTTCCCTAGAAGCAGACCCCAAATCAATAATTTGAGGTCATGTAATTCATTCGGGAGTTAATAGCAGAAAGCACTCATAAAGTGAGGGAACACAAGTCAGGGAGAGAAGGACACTGTGGTGGTTAATCTGGATTGTCAATTTAATTGGATTAAGAGATGCTGAAGATTATGAGACTTCTGGCTGTGAGGATGAGGGAATGAGGGTAATTCCAGAACTGATTGACATGTGGGACTGCAAATTGAGAGGGAGACCCACCTTGAATATGGGTAATACCATCAACTATGCTGGGGGCCTGGATGGAACAAAAGATGGAAAAAGGAGGAAGCCAACACAAACACAAATTTGATTCTTCTGTAGCCAGTGCTTGAACTGCTGCTGCTGTATCACCTGAGAACACTGGACACCAGCTCCTTCACCCCTTCAAAGCAGGCTCTTATAAGCCTTTCTCAAGGGAGTTTCCAGGCCTTCAGTCTAGGACTAGGGGCAGCATTTATCTTTCTTCTGAGCTTCTACCTTCTTGGAATGAATAGCTATTTGTTCCTCCAGCTGTCTAGGTTGCAGATGGTCACTGTAGGACTATCCAGCTTCTGACTGTGTAAGTCTTCTTAGTAAATCCTCTTTCTTTGATAATATTATATATGTCCTATTGGTTCTGTTTGTCTATAGAACCCTGACTAATACAGAAACAAATTCAGGATTTCATTAGTGAGTAGATTATATAAGTGGTCAATGGGGACTCAATCACACTCAGGACTTTGGAGTCCTAGAATACTCTGTAAGACTTGGCTCATAGTTACACTACCTGAAAGGGGAGGAATGTGGGATATTCTTACTACTCGTAGCTGATGACTATCACTAGAGAAGTTAAATGTTCTAAAATGGGTTGAGCAGGCTCCTGCAGCAAAATAGGTCCTCTGTCTAAAAGATGCAAACCCTTTTTGTCATAATAAGCAGAAGCCAGCACAGGAACAATGAGTTCCAAGGGGATATAGATTGATTAAGACTGTCTGCTCCAGGGGGGAAGAAAAAAAGTCTACATACCTACAGATCCACACATGATGTTTTTTTTTTTTGGTATGAAGATTACTTTTAATGTTATAATTGTGATACTAAGATAATATTTGTCAGTTTGATTTCAAGAAAACAGAGACACCACTGATTAATCAGTTAAAAATTCCAAGGTCAACATTGAATTATTAGAACTAAAGAATAGATACGAAGAAAAGAAAATGAATTGAAAATGGCAGAAAACAACAAATTCTTAAAATATCAATAGCCACAATAATTTAAAAAAGATTAAATTTATTGTTTATATATGTAAGTGACACCTTAATAAAAATGAAAAAGTGGGGGAGGGGGAAGGAATGATAGCAAGTACCAAAAACATCTCTGTGATACTAAAGACACCAAACTGTGCTTCTGTGCACAGTTCACTAGCTTCTTAACTGGGAAAGTGGGATGAAGATGAATGATAACCCTCCAAGGGAGTCTGTTCCCTAGAGGGCACAAAACAGTACAGTTTTCTCCTGATTCCTATATATTGAGTTCTATAATCCCATCATGATTCCATCACAACACTGCTTCAAAGGGACCAAAGTATGAGCAGAGCCTCTATGGTCATCATTAATTTTAATGAACAGCAATGTTTCTTCAAAGCAAGTAATTTCAGTAAGTCTGCCAACCTGGCTAGTGAAACACATAAGAGACAATTGACCTTGATTCAGGTCAGTAGGATAACCACTTACTAAGGTTTTTTGTTTGGTTGGTTTTGTTTTTACTAGATTCACCATCATCTGTTATTCACAGGTACTATTCTGAGATATATGCAGGAAGGATAATTTCATTGTTTTTATTTCACAAATGAGGAAACTGAACCTGGCCACCGGCAAATAACTCTTCCAATTACACAGAAAAATTTATGGTAGGTGCAAAACATAAATCCAGGCATCCTCTCTGCATTAGTGATCTTATCTCCATTTCTTCATGCCTTGGGAACTTTGGAACATTTGACTACTACCTAAGGAGCTTCTCCAAAACTATCCATACATTCTTTCCAGAATGAATTTTTGGTTCCAGACTCATAATTCAGGATCCTTTTTCCATTCTTTTCAAGGAGCAAGGCAAGCTTCGTGGTAAAGAAACGACTGAGTGAAAAATGTAACTGATGAAGTAGCAACAGTCCTGCTACATCTTCTGTGAGTTTTAGAGCTCAGAACTGGTTGTTTGAACTTTTTTTCTGAAACACTGAAATGATTCTAGAATCCAAATATAAAATTTCTTAAATCATCAGTGTATACCATGATAGCTACCAAAAGGTGTGCTGCTTTTCTCAAAAGAATAAGTAAGACCCTAGAGCAGGCGATGCTTTTGCATGAGTACCTGTTAATTCATCCTGCTTGTATGTTTGAGACAGTTGTTAAAGGGATAGCTCACCAACATAGGGAGAAATGGCATTCAGACTCCAGAATGATCCTCCTGAAATTATCAAAATTCTTAGTCCATTTTCACTTAGTTTTTCTATAACTGCACCCTTTTATTACTTGCTCATTTAGAAATGCTCATTTAGAAATCCTAATAATGCACTGATAAAAGTTATAGATACTGAGATCAGTTAGACATGGATTTGAATTCTGAAAAGATCTTGTACTAGATGTGTCATAGAAGGAAGGCATGTAACTTCATGAATTCTCCATTTTCTTAACTATAAGACAGATCATATATTTGTGGGTGTGACTGTGTGCATGTACACTGTACCTCCCTCCAGCACCCACCCTCTCTTTCTTTCTCTTTATTTTTGAGAACAAATGCCAAGTAAGTGCTGCATATAAGCTGTTTGTAACCAGTGAAATTTTATTTATGAGAAAAATTAAAGGCAGGCAGGTTATCTTGACAAGCTAATGACTCTTTATGCACTATGTACATACACAAATTAGGAATTAGGATGATCTTGGAAGATTTCTCAACTTCAATAATCTCTAACCCTGTATATAATGTACCTGCTACATATTATTTTCAGCTGTCTTACATGGTAAACATTCCAGTGCATGTGTAATTAGGTTAAGAACACTTAGAGAGTGAGAATGCTCTGGATTACCTGAATAGACCCAATGAGATTACTGGTCTTCATAAAACACAGCCAAAGCTAAAGAAAACTCGCTAAGCACTACACCTTATATTATGTGGTAAGGTGATGGCAAATACATCTAATTTAAAATCAGACTTGTGAAGCATGGAAGGGCCAGGAGAAAGATGGTAGAAAAGAGTGGGTATCAGTGAATGGAAGTCCTTTCATAGGCTTCCAATTCAGAGAAATATATTAAAAACATTGTATTTGCAAATAAAAATCTGCATGTTAGGGTCAGTTTCCCAAGTCATAAATTTTCAACTCTCAATGTCTGTGATACAGCTACATGTTGACAGTAGTGACAGTAAGAAAGAACCTAAGATAGAAGGGATTCCTTGAACACAAGCTAAATGTGGATTTCAAGGGAGAAGTTCAAGCAAGGGGACTTGGAGATCCCAAGTTGCTCATCCAGAATGACTGACACAGACACTCACACAGGAGAGGACTGATGGAGAAATACTTGTAGAAGCCAAAGATCTGAGAGATGTGTGTTGGAAAATGTAAGTCCAGGAGCAAAGCTACCTGTTTTCAAAACGCACCCACACCTTGAAGCCTTGTGTTCTATCTTATACCTGTCCTGAAAGAACATAGAGACCTCATCCTATTCTAATAATGCTATAACTATCACCTGTGAGACTTTTTTTTCTCCTTTTTTTTCAACACCACACTGTGCTGCTTCATTTGTTATCTCATTCAACTCACAATAATCCCTTGAGGTAGATTCAATACCATCTCTGTATTGGATCAAATGGGAAAGTTAGGTTAAGACCTATGTCTCTCAAGGGGTCAATGGTAGGGTTGATAAGGAAATATTAACACATTCAACCCTATCCCTTCTCTGCAGAATGCTTTTGTTCATTGTACTTTCTAATTATGCATTTCTCACACTACATCTACTATGCATATATTTGTGAATTACTCTACCATGCAGTTTGAAGCACTCAAGTGTGTACAATGGATATAATGATTATTTATGAATTGAATAAACAAAATCAATTCAAATTCATAAATATAATTTAGGTTGGAAACCACAGTTAACTTAGCTAAATTTTTGTTTATTAATACCTTTGTAAAATTACTCAAACTCTTTGTTGCTGTTATTGACATTTAGATGAACATAACAATTAGTCAACTTTATGATACTGAATATTGGATTAAATAGATTTATGCACATATAACATGTCTGGCCTGTAAGCAATATAGAAGAGAAAGCTTATAGATTTTTTTTTTGGGAAATGAATTTATTCCAGGAATGTGACCTTAGACAACCTATTTAGTAGGTGAATAGATTGCAATAAGTTTATACACATACTAAAGTAAGAAGTTGGACTTCCCATATTCAACAGTGCATGGATAAAGTTAATACTCTAAATCATGTTGTCATTCCAATGTTTTCAAACTGGAGATTGTTGAAGAAAATATTGTTGGAATAGTAAAATAATGCTTATATAATTTAGTTTCTCTGCAACCTTTTTTTTGCTTGTTCATCACTCTGTTCCTTTGCTTATCTTTATCATAGAGCATCTTATGATTCTAACATAGGAGCTATGAAGAACTATACAGGAGTGAGTGAGTTCATCTTGCTGGGACTAACCAATACCCCAGAACTTCAGGGTCCTCTCTTCATAATGTTCACACTCATCTATGTCATCACTCTCATTGGGAACCTGGGGATGATCCTGCTGATCCTGCTGGACTCTCATCTCCACACTCCCATGTACTTTTTCCTCAGTAACCTGTCTCTGGTGGACTTTGGTTACTCCTCAAATGTCACTCCCAAGGTCATGACTGGGCTTCTCATAGGAAACAATGTAATTTCCTACAATGCATGTGGTGCTCAGATGTTCTTTTTTGTATTCTTTGCCATGGTGGAGAGTTACCTCCTGGCTTCAATGGCATATGACCGCTATGCAGCAGTGTGTAAACCCCTACACTACTCCACCATCATGACAAAAAGTGTGTGTGCTCGTCTGGCAGTAGGTTCCTATGTCTTTGGTTTTTTTAATGCTTCTGTGCAAACTGGAGACACGTTCTGCCTCTCTTTCTGTATGTCCAAAGTGGTCCATCACTTCTTCTGTGATATTCCAGCAGTGAGAATTCTTTCTTGCTCTAATAAACACATTAGTGAGTTGATTCTTATTCTTACCTCAAGCTTTCATATCATTTTTGCACTTCTTGTTATCTTGATTTCCTACTTGTGCCTATTTATCACCATTTTGAAGATGCACTCAGGTGAGGGATACCAGAAGGCTTTATCCACATGTGCTGCTCACCTCATTGCAGTTTCCACATTTTATGGGACTGTCATCATCATGTACTTAAAGCCCAGCTCCAGTCATTCCATGGACACTGACAAATTCGCATCTGTGTTCTACACCATGGTCATCCCCATGCTGAACCCTGTGGTCTACAGCCTGAGGAACAAAGAAGTTAAGAATGCATTTAAGAAGGTGTTCAGAAGACAAAATGTTATCTAGGCTAATCATATAATGATTTATATGTGTCCACAGCCTGCTATTTCATTTCTGTTAAATTTACCTCTATAATTCAAATATTTATGATCAGGTGGGGCAGTTAAAACAAAAATGCCTAATATTATTAATTTCTTTAGTTGACGAACAGACACAAGCATCTCGAAATCATAAAAATGTGATAATGTGGGGCTGGAGCCGTGCCTCAGCTGTTACGTTGCTTGCCCGGCATGCATGAGTATGCAAGTTCACACCCTAGCACCATGTACATAGTGAAGTCCCAGAGCAGCAAAAGTCATGCAAAAAACTAAATAAAATCGATTCTTTCTCTCTCTCTTTTTCCTCTCTCTCTCTTTTACTGTCCCTCTCTCTTTAAAAAAACTGTGATAATGAGGAATACAGCTATGAAGGTGGGGGAGGAGGAGAAAGTGGGGGAGAGATATAGAGCTAAAATTGAACCCGGGGACGCTTAACCACTGAGCCACAACCCCAGTCCTTTTTATATTTTATTTTGAGACAGGATCTCACTAAGTTGCTGAAGCTGGCTTTGAACTTTAGATCCTCCTGCCTCAGTCTCTCGAGTTGCTGATATTACAGACGTGCACCACCACACTTGGCTAGCTTTGCACTTTCTGTGTTGCCTTTCTGATTCACTGTTCTATTTAGGTTCCCCATCACTTTATTGGTGCTTGGAGTTCTTCCTCTCTCTAGCCTCATAATATAATTTCTCCTTTGTTACTTTAATTCTCTTGCAGTCACATGGAGAGCAGTTTTATTCCACCATCTTCCAT
>PVKS010019530.1:0-38224 GCA_004027875.1 Aplodontia rufa | reverse complement strand
TTCTCTGATTACTAGTGATTTAGAGCACTTTCTCATATATTCATTGGCTTGATCAATGTCCTCTGTTGAGAAGTTTCTATTTAGTTCTTTGGCCCATTTATTGATTGGGTTTGTTTGTGTTTTTGTAGTTGAGACTTTTGAGGATTTTGTAGATTCTGGATATGAAGCCCCTGTCAGAGGAATCACAGCCCATGATTCTCTCCATTTCCATAGGAAACCTCTTGACTCTTTTGATTGTTTCCTTGGCAGTACAAAAGCTTTTTAGCTTTATGGCATCCCATTCACTGATTTTTGACTTTACTTCCTTCACTTTAGGAGACATGTTGAGAAAGTCTTTGCCTACTCCCAAATGCTGAAGTGTTGGACCTAATTTATCTTCCAATAGTTGCAAGGTAGCTGGTTTAATTCCTAGCTCCTTGATCCATTTTGATTTGATTCTTGTGCAAGGAGAAAGATATGGGTCTAATTTCAACTTTTTGCAAGTGGCTGACCAGTTTGTCCAGCACCATTTGTTGAAGAGGCTGTCTCTCCTCCATGTAATATTTTGTCCCCTTTGTCAAAATTGTTTTGAATTACATTTTAATTAGTGAGTGTATTTTTAAATGGAGATTTTTCATAAAAGTCAGTAGTTATAGTTTTTCTCTTGAAAAAAATGACACTGTCAAATAATCCTGGGCTCTTATTGTGATACTGTTATTGACTTTGTGGAACTGAAACAAATCCTAGAGTGATCAACAGCCCAAGTAATCTACTATATGCAGCTAGAAGCCAGCCCCTATCTCTGAGAACATTTCCTACATGCATATAAAACCTCTTAGTTTGCATAGTAAGTTCACAATTATTAACTTACTTTATCTTCACAACAGCTGTATAGAATGAATATAGTTTTCCAAGAAAAAAACAAGATTTTAAGAGGTTCATCCAGGAAGACCAGCTAGTAGGAAAGTAGCTGAACGTGGATCTAGGTCTTTGACTCTTTACCAATTAACCACTTTACTGTGCCCTACTAACTTTGGTTAGAGAGAAGTATAAACTCCTCATTGTAGTAGTACCAGGACACATCTTTTATTTGGAACCTAAAGTAATAGCATTAACATCTCAGATGAAATGATTTATTTTATGTGAGAAATGGTAAATAGCCAAGAATCAAGATAAAATTCACAGTGCTGAGCCACAAGAACAGACCTAGACATTTTCTTGAGGTTATTTGGTTAGTTAGAAAAATAATGAATTTCTATTTTCCACCCCCAAATAGAGGCTTTGCTCCCTGTAAGAAGTGGGCTCTCACGGTGTACTTGACTTTCTCCAGTTTAATACATTTTAATTTGATCCATTTCAGGAAGACCAGAACCTAGAACAAGTTCTCTGGAATGTTTTATTTACCCTCCCAAATCTTGGTTCTTTGTGGAACTGGGTTTTCCTCCTCTTCCATGTCTCAGTTCAACTGTCACTTCCACAATAAGGAGTGGCCTTCTCCTGACAAAAGCCCTCTGCGACATCAGCCAGCTTTACTGCCTTTGGAGATCTTTCCACAATCATCGCTTTTCTAGCTTAGCTATTATTTAACTCTGATTACATAATGATTATTTCTATCATATTTGCTTCTCAAAGGTTCATGCAGCCTGAACATAAAGACCTGATTGGTGTGTTTACAGTGACATCCCCAACAAGAGAAAGGTGGCTGCATGTTGCAGGTGCTTACTAAAGAAAAGTTTGCCCCCAGGAGCAGGAGGGTTTTGGTACAGCTGTTCGCACATGACCTCAGAAAGCACAGCCACTGACAGGCGGTGGATGGCTCTAGACACAGGGTGAGGACCTCTAGCACAGGGGCAGGGGCCTCTGCCCTTCCCTCGAGGGTCCATGCTGTTGGATACTCTCCTGCTGCTGGTTCCTCTCTGTTCCGTCCTCTGTTTCTCATACAGCCTGTGTTCCTGATCTCTAGTTGTTCTACACATTTTTCTTTCTCCAGTTCTGCTGACTCATGTTCTCATTTTGACTCACATTCAAGGCTGGTTTAAAGTGGAATGACAGTACACATATTTTTTTTTTTGTAACTTCAAAGTGCCTAAATTAGCATCAGTATTAATTCCAGGATTTTAATAAAAAGTGAAATACTATTGCTGTCAACTTTTATACCAGTGCTGCCCAGCATAAATTTAACGCAAGCCACATACATGATTTTTAATTATTAAAACTTTGAATTACTGAAAGTACAATCTATAATAATTCTAGTAAATTCATAATGATGAGAATGGCCACATCCAAAAGTGAAAGGGAATGTGAGAAATAAATATTAATAACTTTCAATTCAACAAATTCCGAAGTATTTTTAGCAGGGAATCAAAATTAAAATGTTGATTCTTTATTCTTTCATTTTCACTGTCTTTGAAATCCAAGGTGTACTTTACACTTATGGCAGATGTCAACTTGGAGTAGCCACATTTCAAGAGTTCAGTAGCTGCACTTGGTTGGTGGCTACTGCATGGGACAAAAATGGGTCTAATTTTCCTTCAGATTGTTGCAACTGCGAGAGAGCTAAGATTGTCTTAACCTTTGGCCAGAATATGCTCAGGAAGATGATTGGAAAACAGGGGCCTTGATAAGACAAGAACAATGTTGACAGTGTGCTAGAGGAATGCCTGGGGTGAGATCCTGAGAAATGGGACTGTCTTTATGGAGGATGGAGGTCCTGGAAGTAAGAAGGAGCCAGCACTGGGGAAGAGCAAGAGCTGGCGATTGGGACTGGGAGGGTCTCCTCATCTTTTATCAGCCCTCTTCCCTCCCAGTCCCCTTACCACTGACTTCTACTATTTTAATTAAGGTACATGCTGCAACTCTAGCCAATCCCATCAGAAATTCCAGAAGCAACTAATTACCAAATTGGTTCAAGTGTGTATGTAAATGATAAATAAACACATGGAAAAAAGCTCATCTTTGAAAGAAGAATTAAGAATATCAACTAAATACCTGGAAAGGATTTGAAACAAGGAAGGGGTGTGATTAGAACACTCAGAGTACCAATTTTTCCATTAATTGCTCTGTGTGTTTCTAAAACAATGGATGATTACAGTTTCAAAGTGTGTGTGTGTGTGTGTGTGTGTGTGTGTGTGTGTGTGAAATAATATCATAGAAGAAAAAAAACCAGTGTTTTGGTCCTTAAAAGTATTATGCATATTCAATGTGAGCATAATAAACTGATATTGCCGTCACTAATCTCAGCCACCTTGTCCTCTCTTGTTTTCACTTCTAATCCCATTGCTCAAAGACCAATTCTCTTGGCATTTCTTCATTCAAATCCTGTAAATAGAAAAAAATCTTACTGTTCTGTTTTTGCACTTGGCCCCATAATCATTTTCTAGATGGACAATTCTTGAGCCAGGTCATCCAAGCAGTCCAGCCAGCTGTGGCAGGAGAGGTCTTGTGATTCCCGTTGATCTGTACATGACTGTGCAAAGCCAATGATACAGTTAGCACACGGATGCCCTGGGCAGGGTGGGAGGCCAGCTGGCAAGGCTTCCTGGCTTCCTTCAGAGCAGTAGATCAGTAGGTGGTAGAACATGGATTAGGAGAGACTTTCTGGGTTCACACCCTAATTCCTCAAAGAGATAGTTGCATATATTCAGGTAATGTACTCTCTGCAAATCTGTTATCTGTATAATGGAGATGCTAATAGCATTAATATCTCTCTCTAGATTGTTTTTGGATTAATTTAAATAATATATTATAGTTGTATGAGTTGAGCCTGGCATACAGTTAGTGAGATATATATATATATATATATATATATATATATATATATACACACACGTATATATACACATACATACATACATAAGAAATATATATATATATATTTATATATGTGTATGTTTTTCTTCTCTGGCTTTTGCAGTGCAAATCATACAGTTCTCACACTCTGTTTTTTTCTTATTAATCTGTCCAACAACTATCAGCAATGGATATTATAATTCCCATAGTACCCATGAGGTAACCAGAACAATCAAGACTTAAGCTACTTGATGCTAACCATATGATTAATAATTGGCAGGGTTCAGACTTAAATGAAGGTTGGCTGATTCCAAAGCACAATTCTCCTAGCTCATTAGAATGATTTCTGTCCCAAGAGACCACAGGGAGCATGGAAAGTGAGTGTTGAGAGACAGTGTCCCTTGGGGAATTTTATTCCAATGGTTCATGGTAGATTATCACAGGTCACATCCTCAGGAACAGTTTTGGCTTCCACAAGCCCTCAACCCAAATCCCGTGTCCTACTCACTGACGTGCTTATGCTGCCCAAATGCAAGATCTGCCGGGGAGCAGGGGTGCCCTGCGCAGTTGGGTCTCGCTGCATCAGGTCGTCTGCAGTGTGTTGAAAACGTTTGCTCTGGTTTGCTTTGCGGAGAATGGGCTGATGCTCCTTGGGCCAAGGTCAACTGCACATTTAAACAACAAGGCTGTGGAAGCCAATCACCAGCTCCAGGCTCTTGCTCCCTGGACCATCACGATGGACTAGACGGCAGCCTTCCAGCAGCTACTCTGCCTGCACTGTAGCCTTGAAATGGTTTGCAAAGCTGTGCAACTTGACCACAATCCTCTTGCATTTGCAAAACATTTTTTTTTTTTTTACCATGCTTTGGTTCTTTAAAACGGGGTCCAAGCTTTGAACTTTTCCCTTAAAGATAGACTTTGCCTTTGGAACTTGGCTTGGGGGAGGGGGAAAAACAGACACCTGTGAGGAAAAGCATGAATGTATCCCATTTAAGGGTAGAGCCATTATAAACGTTGGTGCTGTTAAATTCTGAAAATCAGGGCTTGGAAGGGAATGCCTCCTCTGCTGATTACAGTGTAACTGCTGCAGCTAAATAGACTGCAGACACTACTAGAATAGCAGATCTCCGCGTGTGACCACAGAGGAATATATAAGAAAGAAAAAGACAGATGGTGTACTTAGGTGCACTTAAGTCTGATTGCATGAACTGATAATGAATGTTTAAATATGGCACTCCCATAAAATCAGATACCTGTAGACAATACTGGAATAACTACAGACTTACGAGGGGGAAAAATGAAGTTGTGGATTCTAATTTTTGTTTTTGTCATTATTATGATTGTCTATTTACTTGTATGGGAATTTTCATAACTTTCTCAGAGCCTAATCATAAAACATAAAACACAATCAGTAGCATAGAAAATAGATTCTTAGAAATAAAAGGGAACTTATAGATTATCTCGGAGCTGTGGAAGCTTATGGCCAGATAGGTGAGATGAAAAAGGTCAGGTAGCTACTGGTGACACGTTGAGGACAAAAGCCATGCCATAGACCTCTGTGCCCAGTCATTGTTCCACCCCAGAGCACCACACTTTTTCTTCAAAAGAATTATATTAAAATGATAAACCAAGCAAGAATAATAAACAGAACACAAGCAAATCATTTAAAAGGAACAATCTTGGGGCTGGAGCGGTAGCTCAGTGGTTTCGGAGCTTGCCTGGCAAGGACAAGGACCCGGGTTCAAACCCCAGCACCACGTACACAACTAAGTGTGGGAGCAACGAAGGCCATGTGAAAAATTAAATAAAGTTGATTCTCTCTTTCTCTGTCTCTCTCACTGTCCCTCTCTCTTTAAAAAAAACAAATAAAAAAATTAAGGGAGCAATCTTCTACCTACTTCCATTTTCTTTGTGGTACTAAGGATTAAACCTAAGACTTTGCACATGCTAGGCAAGTACTCCATCACTGAGCTCCATTCCCAGAAGTACTTTAATCTACATATTTTATTGGTTGCAAATAAAAATTAAACATAATTTTTAAAAACTTTAATAAAAATCGAGTTTCACTGTAATAAATGTGCACTCGTGTTTTCCTGAGGGACTCCAGTTTTAACATTTTTTCTGCATGGACTGTCCAAACACCTCTTCAGTTAGACCACTAAAATTGCAAAAACTAAAAAGTCGGGCACTTTGCTTAGATCAGGCCCCAGGGAATGATGATGGCATTGGGTAGTTTTGGGGAAGGGTGGCCCACTTCACCTGTGTACCAGGATGGTGAGGGCACAGAAGAGAGGGAATCCTGATCCGAAGTGCTTGCTCTAAGCAGAAAGTAGACATCAATCAGCAGCTGTAAATAAATTGGAACTGGCACCTTAAGTGCCTTAAATGTTGGAAGTTAAACCTTAAATCGCATCCTTATTCTTAACGGAAGCGGGGGAGCCTCCCATCAAAGAGACTGGTGGCATAATCAAGATGAGTAATGCTGCTGATATCTGAAAGGACTTCACGATGAGTGGGAAAGACAGTCCCTGGTGCAGGGAGCACTAAAAGTCCACATGTCACTTACCAGCTGGGTGGTGAAAGATGTACATATTTAAAGTCAGAGAGTGTTGACATATATGGGGAGCTTGGCTTATGGTGGTGGAATTGCTATCCAGTCACCATGTCCAAATAAGGGCCATGTCACTCTGCCAAATTGGCAGTTTCTACCTGAAAACAATTTTGAAAATAAGTCTTCAACAGCAAGAAGAGGACAACTTCATAACTTTACAACTACAAATTAATAAATTAAGTATAAATCATGCTGTTGTATAAATACAATTACAAATTTACTTACATTTCCCACAAAAAGAGATAGATACATTTAGGAAGGAAACACGATACAAAAGTCATTGCTTGTACTTTTAAAGATTTCTTTTTCTCTACCCTTTAAAAGGCCAAAACACCTATTAATTATAATTGTGAAAGGTGGTGTGAATATTGTAAAATATGTACGTCTTCATCACAGACCTGAGACAGAGGAAGAGATGGGATCAGTAAAACAAAAATTTTGAGGGGCTGGAGTGATGGCTCAGCAGTTACAGCGTTTGCCTGGCATGCACAAGGCTGCGGGTTTGAACCCCAGCACCACGTACACAACAGAGTGTCAGAGCAATAAAGGCCACATGAAGGACTGGATAAAACTGATATTCTCTTTCTCTCTCTCCCTTTCTTTAAAAAATAAAAAAACAAATTTTGAAAAATTATGGAAGCTGGGAAAGCAAATCAAATCAGATATAGAAATTAGGACAGAGAAAATCATAACTGTGGAGGTGTTTTAGTCAATTTTTACTGCCATGACCGAAATACCTGGCAAGAAGAACTTAGAGAAGGAAATGTTTGTTGTGGCTCATAGCTTCAGGGGTTTATCCGTGTTTGGCTGACTCTGTTGCTCAGGGTCCAGGGTGAGGCAGAGCATCCTGGCATAATGAAGCAGCCCTGCTCTGCTCACATAGCCAGGAAGCAGGGAGAGAGAGAGAGAGAGAGAGAGAGAGAGGAAACGAGGAAACTCAGGGAAAAGCAACCCTTCAGGGCACACCTCCCTCCTCCAGCCATGCCCCAGCTGCCTACAGTTACCACCCAGTCATTCCAGTTAAACCGATGGGCTGACTAGTTTACAGCTCCCATGATCTAATAATCTCACCTCTAAATATTCCTGCATTAACTCAGGAGCTTTGGCGGGCACTTCAATTCCAGATCATAACAGAAGGTATGAGCAGTTTCAGCTAACACAGACCTGGAGAAGACTCAGCTCTGAGTGACCATGCAGAAAGAGTGTGAATAGTCAATAGGGGGAGTATACAGGGAGCATCAGGGCTTGGCATGGCAGAGTTGGTCTGGAGATGGTCATCATCCGCCTCTTGCAGCATACAACTCAAAACTACAATGCAAAGCTAATCCTGGTGAAAGTTCCTAATTGTATGCTAGGCTGGTCAACCAGCTTACTTGAGGATTTCAAACGTCTAAAATGGATCCGGAAGGATAAAATAATAATCATCATCATCATAATGAAGGAAAAATGGTCAGGCAGTCCCACCCGTTATTAGAAGTGCCCTTGGACTGATGCATTCCATCCATAGTAAAGGCACATTGGCCTGATAATTTTGTGAGAGGGATCAGTTTTCAGACCTCAAACTGATCAAGCCACGGATTCTCAAGGATGCTCACTTGTCCGCAAACCATGTTCTTTAGACACAGCACTGAAGCAGCACCCTTTTTAGGAGAGGAACTTGCTGCAGTAATAGTCTAATCAACACAAAAAAGGAGAGAAATCACAGACTCCATTTAAATGAGAAAGTCAATACAAGCCACAGAGAATAAAGTTGGGAAAACAGAATTTTAAAATTGACATGATTTTGCTAGAAAAATACAAATGGCCCAAATTGAGTCCAAAAAGAAGGGAAATAATCTAAACAGATGGAAAATTAGCAAAGATTGAGATCTCATCTTACCATACTTCTCCCTCCACCAGAGGAAATAAACCAAAGTTGTTTTAAGAGTGAGAGCCATCAAAGTGTTATAAGTAAATATACCTTTCATATATGTAAAAACTATCCCAGATCTTAGAATAAAATGAAGAACTTCTCAACTCAATCTATAAACCCTTATGCCACTATTGAGAAAGGATAGATTGGTTATTTTATTTTATTTTTTAAGAGAGAAGGACAGTGAGAGAGAGAGAGAGAGAGAGAAAGAGAGAACGAGAGAAAGAGAGAATTGATTTTTATTGAGTTTTTCACATGGCTTTCTTTGCCCTGACACTTAGTTGTGTACGTGAGTCCTGGGGTTTGAACCGGTGTCCTTACGAATGCCAGACAAGCGCTGTAACCACCGAGCCACCGCTCCAGCCTCAGGATAGATTTTTTTAAAAAGTATCAACAAACAACAAAAAGTCAAAAACCAAAACCTATTATTCAGAGGCTGGAGAGGTGGCTTAGCAGTTATGGCACTTGCCTGGCATGCGCAAGTACTTGAGTTCAAACCCCAGCACCAAATGTACACGGTGAAGTCTTGGAGCAATGACAACCACATGAAAAAAAAAAACAAATAAAATTGATTATCTCTTTCTCTCTCTCCCTTTCTCTTTCTCTCTCTCTCACTGTCCCTCTCTCTTAAATAAACAAAACCCTATTATTCAGTCATATTTATACATGAACATTCTTCATCAAAATTTAGTAACATAGATGCAATAGCTAATTAAATGAATATTTCTTGATTCAATACTAAGTTCCTGGAGAGTTATGTTAAAAAAAATGTCCTTTATATGTTAAATTGTAAATAGTCAATCCTAGTGAGCCATACAATATTTTTTTTTTAAAGAGATAGGGACATCCATTTACCTTCAAAGGCTTCAACATCATTTTTTCTAATTGCTGAGTAAAACTCCATGGTATATATGTACCACAGTTTTTGGATCCACTCATCAGTGAGGGACATCTGGGTTGTTTCCATAATTTAGCTATTGTTAATTGAGCTGCTATGAACATCGATTTCGCTGTGTCACTGTAATGTCCTGATCCTAAATCCCCTGGAAATATACCCACGAGATGAATAGCAGGATCATATGGTAGGTTCATCCCTAGTTTTTTGAGGATTCTCCACACTGCTTTCCAGAGGGGCTGTACCAGTTTGCAGTTCTACCAACAGTGTGCTAGTGTGTCTATCTCTCCATAACCCCTCCAGCATCTATTATTGTTTATTTTCTTCATTTTTGCCAATCTGACTGGCATGAGGTGGTATCTTAATGTAGTTTTCATTTGCATTTCTCTGATTACTAGTGATTTAGAGCACTTTCTCATATATTCATTGGCTTGATCAATGTCCTCTGTTGAGAAGTTTCTATTTAGTTCTTTGGCCCATTTATTGAATAGATTGTTTGTGTTTTTGAAGTTGATATTTTTGAGGACTTTGTAGATTCTGGATGCGAGACCCCTGTCAGAAGAATTATAGTCTGTGATTCTCTCCAATTCTGTAGGAAACCTCTTGACTCTTTTGATTATTTCCTTGGCAGTGCAAAAGCTTTTTAGCTTTATGACATCCCGATCACTGATTTTTGACTTTACTTCCTTCACTTTAGGAGACATGTTGAGAAAGTCTTTGCCTACTCCCAAATGCTGAAATGTCAGACCTAATTTGTCTACCATTATTTGCAAGGTAGCTGTTTTAATTCCAAGCTCCTTGATCCACTTTGATTTGATGTTCGTGCAAGTTGAAAGATAAGGGTCTAATTTCAACTTTCTGCAAGTGGCTGACCAGTTTGTCCAGTACCATTTGTTGAATAGGCTGTCTCTCCTCCATGTAATATTTTGACACCCTTTGTCAAAAATCAGATGCTTAAAGATTTGTGGGTTTGTTTCAGGGTCTTCTATTCTATTCCATTGGTCTTCCTTCCTATCTTGATACCAGTACCACGCTGTTTGTCTTTATTACTACAGCTCTATAGGATAGTTTTAGGTCTGGTATAGCAAAACTGCCTGTTTCGTCTTTCTTGCTTAGTAATGTTTTGGCAATTCTGGGTTTCTTATTGTTTCAAATGAATTTGAGAATTGCTTTTTCTATATCTGTAAAGAATGACATTGGGATCTTAATGGGGACTGCAATGAATCTATATAGTACTTTTGGCAGAATGACCCAGGTGTCCTTCACTTGATGAATGGATCAAAAAACTGTGGTACATATATACCATGGAGTTTTACTCAGCAATTAGAAATAATGATGTTGCAGCATTTGAAGGTAAATTGATGGCTATGGAAGAAATTATGCTGAGTAAAATCAGCATAATCCAGAAAACCTAGGGTTGAATGTCTTCACTCATTTGTGGAGGCTGGAGCTAGACCCTGGCCATTGAGAAAGGAGGTCAATACTCATGATTTAAATCCGGAGAAGTTGTAATGACATACAACCTAAGGCATTTGTAGAGATGTTTTGGGAAGGAGGGAGTGGAGGGATAAGGGTGGATAATTGGGGGGGGTCTTGTGGGGTAAATCTAATATTCAGAATATATATATATATATATATAATATTTTTCATTAGAAGCATGTTTGGTTGTTCAAGAAATAAATTTCTTAATGAAATATATAAAGAGAGAAGAACAGTGTATGTGTGTGTGTGTGTGTGAGAGAGAGAGAGAGGGAATCAATTTTTATTTAGTTTTTCATGTGACTTTCTTTGTTGTTCCAACACTTCATTGTGTATGTTGTGCTGGGGTTTGAACCTGCATACTCATGCATGGCAGACAAGTGTCACAAGCACTGAAATCACCGAGCTACCACTACAGTTCCTATAATATTCTTTTCAATGTTCAACATGATATAAAGAAGTTTGAGACACCCTAGTATAATCTAACATGTTTGCTACTGAATCATACATACACGTAGTTGCATTCATGCTAAATGTGCAATTGGCATAGAACTGTGTATATTTAAGTGCATTTGAAAATAGAGAAGAAAATACATGGAAGGTTAAAAACCAGTCTAACAGCAGCCACTTTGAGGAGGATCAGTATGTTTTTGCTAAACATTTTGTCATCTGCAGGTAGCACTGGCACACTTCTGCAAAAGACTCTTTGTTTGTTAAATGAATGAATCAACTGAGTTAGGGAGAAATACAAATTTTGCTTTCATTACAGGAACTTAAATTTTAAATGAGCATATATTTAATTTATTGAAAAAATCTATAGATATACACATTTTATACACCCAAGATATGCCAACACATAACTACTATTTCTTAGTGGTCATTCTCTCAATAAATATTTATTAGAAAGTACAATGTACCAACCACTGCTCTAGATGCTTGATACTGATCAGTGAATAAAACCAACAGGATTTCAAATGAAATAATTTATTTATGTGTAATTATGCTTAACCATTTTGAATCCAACAAGCTAATTGATCTCAACCTAGTTCAGATACTTTGTTAGGAAGAATCTATGGAATTTCATAAACATGAAAGTTTCTATAAAAATGAAGCTTTTGTGAATCCTATTATCCCATATGTACATGAAGGCAATTCACAGAAGTCAGCTGGGAGATGGAGTATTTGTTATCCTTTCTCTCTTCATCATTGGGCAAAATTCACCAGCACTTACATTAGTACATTTCGTTAAGAAACGTAAATCAACTGTGAGAAAGGATGTTAAATTACTGATTACCTATATAAATTAGAAAAATGAAACAATTTTTTTTGCAAATGGAAAATGCATCAAAGAACACTGAGTTTAAAACCAGATTGGTAGGATTGAAATGTCATATTAGATTTGAGAGTACTTCTGGACTGCAGGATTTTGTACCTGGGCAAGGGCCCAGGAAGTATGGCTCAGAGAAGACGGAAGAAAGTTATGGTCCTCATTAAATGAAGCAGAAATACTATAATTCTCATGACAGAATGGATGAAGAGCTAGAAAAGCTCCAGGAATTGGGCGTGTTAGAGTAGATATAGTGTGTAAGCCTGAAAAAGCTCCAGGTGACGAGGTTGCATGGGATAATCCAAAGACTTTCTTCTCCAAGCAATTAAGAGTTCACTGGTGAGAAGTTTATCTCCATCACTGAGTAACGAGTGATGCTGTCCTCTGAGGGCCAGACTTGGTATTGGGGATGTTACCAAATTGTTCACCTTACAGCATTAGGAATGATAAGGTCCCAGATAAAAAATGCTGGGAGCAGAACTTAATTTCAGAAGCCAAGTTAGGATAATTACAATAATGAACAGTGGAATTAAAATGGTAGCCAGGAGGACTTGACGCACAAAGAGCTCTGAAGATTGTAAATAAAACAATAGCTAAAAGCATACTGTACGATCTGCACCAAGAAAGAAATCATAACTGGATGATCAGGAAGACTGCGGGTAGCTGCCCAATTGAAGTCCTGCCCTTTTGTCCTCCTTCTGGACTGAAGTCTACTTTTACATCTGGAGTCTATTAACTGAAGGAGAGGCCAGGTCTTTAGGAGGAAGCACCCCAAAGCACAACGTCAAGTATATAATCTTTCCCTAAAACTTCCTAAAAGGACCTTCATCGTTTACAGCAGGGGAGGTGGACCTCCAAAGTTTCAAGAACAGAAAGTCCAAGGCCACGTTGAAATCTGGGGATCCTCATGACTTCCTAGTGGAAGATGAAGCATGGGGAAGCCAAGCAGTACGTGGCATTGTGGCCAGGTCTGGTTCAAAATTTGTGTCCAGTGTATTCTAGGAGCCACCCGGTAGTCATTTCCCAGCCTCTGAATGTGCAGTTGGAATGGACATTCTCATGGTGATGCTCTCATATTGGACCCTTCACTTGTGCAGTAAGAGCTATCGTAATGAGGAAGGTCAAGTGATGCCTCTGCACCTGAACTTCCCTCTTATCAAGTTAACTATAGAAGAAAAATAAATCAGAAAACTAGCAGAAGGCAGTGCTACTTAAAGACCTAAAGAATATACGAATAGCAGTTTCCAGCATATCTCCATTTTGTTCACCAGTCTGTACCTTAGAAGTCAGATGACTTCTGAAAGATAACAGTGTACTGTCAACTCAGTTGCATCTACCCCAGCTGCAGATAGGGTGTAAGATGTGCTGCTGTGGTTAGGATGTTAAAAGACCCTCACAAGCCATCTGTTAAAGTCTTTGTTGCCAGGGTAGTGCTATTGAGAGGTGGTGGAACCTTCAGCAGGTGGGCCTTACAGGAAGTACTTAGGTCACTGGGGGCATGTCCCAAAGGGGATTGCAAGACTCTCTACTCTCTTCCTTTCCTCTTCTGCTTCCTGGCCATATGGTGAGAAGTTTGCTTGCCCTGTACTCCCATCTTGCTCACCCTCTGCAGGATCAGAGCAATGGGTCCACCCAATCATGGACTAGAATCTCTAAAAGTGTGAGTCACAGTAAAGCTCTTCTCTTGCAGGTTAATTATCGCAGATATTTTGTAATAGAGATGTTAAGCTGTCTAACATGTGGTATATTTACTATAGCAAATAAAAGTAGTCTCCAGTACTTGGTATTTAGTCATTGAACTGGTGAATGATTTTTATTTTTCCTATGCTTATTAAAGGGTGAATCAAAAACAGCTTCATTTGCACAAAAGAGACTACAGTACAAATTTTCAGTCTTTCCTTAGAACCATATAAAATGTCTTTATTCTGTAAAAGTGAAAACTGAAGAAAGCAGGACTGTCATGTTGTACTTCAGAACATCAAATTTGTCCAATATATAATGACATCATGCAATTTACACGAATGAGCAAAAAGTGGTAAGTGTGTTACAGGCCTTAGTAGGATATGAGTCCTCAAAAGAAGAAGAATTAAACAGGATGAAGATTCAAGGGGCCATTGTATCAGTGAAAGTTTTAGGATTCTGGAGGTCTGAGGTTTGCTGCAAAATACCTTCCAAACTAGAGGACAGATAATTACATCTCGCACCTCACATGCTGAGGAAGGAGGAAAACTACCTCAGAGGTGTCTTCAGGTTCTGGAGTTACCCAATTCCACACTTAAGATATTGCTCCAGTTCACACCTTCGATGTCCCAAGAAACAGACCAATATGAGGGGAACTCAGAGCAGAAAAGGATTCTACAGCAAATTTGAGTCCACATAAGTGACCCTGCCTTTCAGATCATGGCTGATTTTAGGATAATTGCATTAATGCTGGTAAAAGACATTATTTTTATTCTGTTGAGGCTGGCATCACAAAAATATCATAACCAGAGTGGATGACAAACAACAAAATGTTATTATAGACAGCTCTAGGTGCTGGGGAATCCAAGATCGCGGTTCCACCAGATCTGTGTCTGACAAGGGCTCATGTCCTGCTTCATAGATCGTCCTCTTCTTGCCCTCACATGGCAGAAAGGGCTAAAATCCTCTCTGGAACTTCTTCCATGAGAATACTAGTTCCTTTGTGAGGGCTCTGCTTTTATAACATGATCATATTTCAAAGACTGCCCCTCTAAATACCATCATACTGGGCATGTGTGTGTATTAAATCCTATTAGGATTTAATACACAAATTTCCACAGGAAAAAAATAAGCTATATACTAAGTGGAATTATCTATACTATGTGGAATTTATGGCAAAGTTCAGGGATTAAGAATGGGCTCATTGTACTGGGGAAATCACGCATATCAGCCAATTCTGCTAGACAAAACGGAAATTTAGGTAGCTGGAAAAAGGAAATTATGATGAACTTCAGAATCACTTAATAGCTTTTAAAACACATTTTTAAAAATAAGAATCTAAGTTTTAGTTTACTTACCTGGGAAATGGTAATTTTTTTTTAAACACAGTGTTAGTGAAAAGAGCACAATTTAGGATTAGAAAGATCAGACAGAGTCCTGCACTGCAGATTGAGTTGACCTCTAAGTCATGGTGTGTGCTACCATATATCACAGACTATCACACTACTCTATTTGAACCTCCTTAAGTGACCGGCACAGCTACAGTAACCTCAAATGAACAACTGTGAAACCCAAAGACGCAGGAAGTTAGGAATTGGGCAAATTCCCTTAACTGATCATAATAGTGTCAGCTTCTTTTGTTCCCATCATTATTCAGCCTTTTTTTTTTTTTTTTTTTTGCAGAAAACCAATTCTAGATGACCAGGGAATAAATTGGAGTTTTGTGCATTTGGAAAAATCCCTTCCAGTCCACGCTTTCAAAAATCATACAAAAAATGTTTGCTTTATTTTAATCTTTTAGTTAACCAGAACACGTCAGTTCTCTTCCTGTTTCGGTGGGTTGTCAGCAAATATGTAATGTTTCAACAATAGCAGCTGCAACGATCATAATAATAAAACTATACATAGTGAGTGAATTATGAGTCCAAGGTAACATTCTAGAAATTTTCACATATAACCCATTAATCCTCAAAGTAGCTATCAAAATAGGTACAAATATTAAACCTATGTAATATTTGGTAAATCTGAAAATAGGGAAGTAAAAAATTCATTTGTATTCGTATATCTACAAAATGCCAGAAGTGAGGTTTTAACTCACACTATCCAACTCCTTTCACCATATGTACTTTACTACATGGTGTAATACAAAAATTACTATCAAATAGTAAAAGATCCAAATCTATGGAGTGCTGAATAAATTCTCATTTCTCTTCAAACAGTTGTAAAAGGACTAGCAAATATTGGAAGGCAAGGATATGGAGTATTACATATGGTGACTGCAAAAATAGTTCACATTTAGCAATAAAACTTGAGTTGGCTTTTTCTTCTTTCAATTGGTATTGCCAACTTAGTGTCAATGTCAGCATTATGTGGGAAAAGAGTCAAAGAAATTTGTATCTTAAATCCAGTTTTGCCGTCCATGGTTGTGGAAATCACAAGCCGGACCACATTTTCTCATGTGTAAAAGGTATGGGTATTACTATCTCTCAGAAGTCTTCTAATGCTCAAATGGGCTAAAGTTGGCAAATCAGATAGCACAGTGTCCCCATCCCTTACGATAAATGAGCAAGCAAATGTGTAAAGAAGGAAACACGATGCTTTCTGAGGTCATTGGAGTAACTGACCCTACCACATCTGTTGGTGATGCAAAACTAACCTTAAATGGCCAAAGACATCCACTGGGATTTGAAATCCTCTTAACATTGTAAGTGTCTCTGGGGCAACAGTCAGAAATACACATGAGTATTTAGATCTGGAAAGTGATTACACTCTCTATTTTTACAGTTCTGTGGGGTTTCCCATAATTCCTTTCCTTTTAATTTTATAATGAATCAAACAGACATTTTTTTTTTCCCTTGAAACAGGCTATGCTGCCTGGTCTGGCCTCAGACTCATGGTCTTCCCGCCTCAGCCTCCTAAGTAGCTGTGATTACAGATTGTGCCACAGTGCATAGTTTTTGCCTTTTTTTGTTGTTGTTGGTTGTTTTTGTTTTTGTTTTTTGCATTTGTGTTTTCTGACATCAGTATTCTGATTTTCATTTTAGCAAAAACACCGGTTGACTCTTTCATCACATGCAATTGGTGTGTGTGTGTGTGTGTGTGTGTGTGTGTGTGTGTCTAGGGTAATCTTGTTCTTCTCCTGAAGAGGGGTGATTTGAGTAGGGCTTAGGAATGACCCAGATGTAGAACCTAACCAAGGCAGGCTAATCAAAGCCAATGGGATTCGTTCTGGACTTCTTAGTGGGAAATAACTATACTCTTTGTCCTGAGTGGGATAGGACATAAATACAATCTTGGAGCTCTATGGTAGCTCTCTTGTCATGGTGATTGGCAGGAATCACTCTTGATGGCAAGATAGCTGCATGCCTGAACTTGGAAGCAACAGAGAGAAGCATATTAAGATATAGAGTCCTGAAGGTACAGTCTGATTTTCTGTGGATATCCCTGTATCTGGAGTTAGAATATGACCCAAAGTTTCAGGTGACAGGGCCAACAAATTACCATTTTCTCCCTTTATCTAGTAAAACTGGTACTGTCTTTTTCCACCAATGAATACAAAGATATTCTCATGACTTACAAGCATCATAGCTGTCAAATGATTTGAAATGCTCAGTACCACTAGTAGCACACATTGCAAACCTTTTCAAGAGCTTAGACATGCTCCTCATACCGGTCTCAATTGAGTGCTCCTCTTAAAATCTAACCAGTGAGGGGCTAGAGCAGTGACTCGGTGGTTACAGCGCTTGCCCAGCATGCAGGAGTACACGGGTTCAAACCCCAACACCCATGTACACAGCTAAGTGTCAGAGCAACGAAAGCCATGTGAAAAACTCAATAAAAATCAATTCTTTCTGTGTCTCTTTCTCTCTATCTCTCACTGTCCTTAAAAAAAAAAAAATCTAACCAGTGAGCTACTCTGTCCAACTTCTGGTCTTGCTACTTTTGTCTTTCCCTTAAGAATCTGAATATAGCACTTGAGCTCTCAATAACAGAATGGCAAGATTATTTTGCATAAACACACGTGGCTTTTTCTAACTCATTCCCAAATGAGTCCTCTCCATCAGTGCATAGAGATGCCCATGGCATATGGCTCCAACTCCACTATTGTACTCATTCCCTACAGAGATTCTCTGGGTCAGCTCCGGAGATAGTAATTACTCCTTGCATGGAAGTAGCTGTTTATCACTCTGGAGATTTTATAATTGATGCTTCTTATGGCAGTGTTTCTTTCTCTTTAGAGATGCCTTGGAGAGCTGAAGACTAACTTATTTAGGTGACATTTGCTTATTTATTTATTTATTAAAGCAAATATGATGAATTTAGTCCATTACTACAAAGACCCTGAATTCACGCCTGGTGCATCTCCTTGATAATGATAATTTCTACAAAAGAATAATTAGATATTTTGGTAAAAGAAGCTGTATTTAATTATTTATAAGTAAGACATTATTTCTTGAAATTACAAAGTCACTCTTTAATACAAATATCAGATAATCTACATTGCAGGAAAAATACTGCCTTTCTTGGGCTTTGAAGACTTACCTTTTTCATTTTTTTAGGAAAATCACCATGTTCTTTCAAATTATTAACACGAGAAAATGTCATTTGTTTCTATCTCTTTTGAGTACTGCCTTTAATATTTTGCATATTTGAGCTTTATAATAACCATACAAACTGAAATCACATAGCAGCTTCTTAGTTGGCCTAATATGAGCATAGAAGGAGAGTGTTAAGCATGTGAACATCTGATAGAGGACCTTATTTGAAGAACATTATAGCTAAATTGGAGAGAGCATAGGGCAACAGAAATGATAAATGGAATGGAAGGGATTACTGAACATATGAGAAGAGATTAAGAAAAATGGGGTTGTTTAGTCTTGAAAGAAGATGAGTCTGAGGTGAATTGATTGAGGAATTTGAACTAGCTAAGGGCCACAATGCAATTAAGTGTGAACCATTCGAAGGTGTACCTTAAGGCAGAAATGTGTGAAAGGCAAATTAAAGGGCTCTTATTTTACAGGAAGGGAGGTGATAAGAAAAGAAAGGATTTGTAAGTACTAAGCTAAAATAAAGCAGTATCACCATACTTAAGAAAACATTTGTACAATTTAATTGACGACTCTCATAAAAGCTAGAGACAGATAGTGGGAATGAGCATCCAAATCTTGGCATGATTTTCAGAAGCAAAAACCACTTTTATTTATCATTTCCTACTTGTGTTACATTGGAATACAGACGTTTGATTTTAATTCTAATTATTCACATGTTGCCTAATTGAGTCTGGGCTTTGGTTTCCTCATCTATTAAAGAGGTGGCAGAGCTAATTCTTGCACTATTTCATAATAGTTAAATAACTGTAATTTTAAAACATACTAAAGTATAAAATATTTGTTACGTAGGAATTGCTATATTTTCTAATATAAATGCAGTAAATCACAGTTTTTCAAAAGAATATATTAAGTATATAAAGTAGATTTTTTAAAAATTTTTCAAATTATTTTCTCATACTCTATCTTGCTCTCAAAATAGTCTCAGATTGTAGTAAAAAACATAAACTAAGTTAAAATATTAAAAGTAGGTTCAATAGGAACAAAAAATCTCAGGCACATATGTTTTGTTGAGAAATTAGGGTAAAAATCATATCATATCAAATAGAACATGTGTGAAGACTGCAAATTTTCCTCAAAGATTTCAATCAACCAAGGAAAAACACTTAAAAAAAAGGAAAGCAACAAAACACCCATAGCTTAGTAATAGTAAATCAGAATAAAATAATAAAATCAGACCAAATGATATGGCAATAGACAACTATGCTCAGTGTTACAGCCTAATGGGTATGTTTTCTCAATGCCCATCTAGAGGGAAGTACTACTATCATAATAAAGAAATTACCCAACTGACAGCATACATAATAATAATAGCATAATACTTTCCATAGGGCTCTATTTTTAGTGCCCAACAATGTAGTTTGCATAAAATCAAAGTGTATATCAATAATGGCAGTTCTAATGAGTATTGTTAATTGTTCAAGAACCTAAATGAACCTCCTTGAAATCATAAATACTATTTCCCATTCACTATTCAATTCCATCCATTCAGACTGAATATCTACTTTTTGCCAAAGTTCAGTAAACATTTAACACATAGTAAAACAATGCATTGTCTCTGAATTACTTTTACTTCTTACTTTAATTGAATAGGTGGTATTAAACTAACAGAGTAACTCTTTCACCAGAAACATTTATATAATTTGAATAAAATGCAAAGAAAGCAACAGTTATTTTAAGATGTAGAGAACAACCAAGGCAATCAGAATTCGTGAGACAAGAATTCAGAGAAATGTTTCTAAGGGACCAAAGAGTAAATAAATCAATAAATAAAATTTTTGAAAATTAGTTTTGTAATACTTCAGAAATAAATATGAAATTTGAGCAATAAAGGAAAAGTCAAGGTAAACTGTCTGTACCTTCTTGGGATTTTGGAAGTACTATACCATAGGAGTAAGATCCAATTGTAAATAAATGATGTTGACTGATTATGGTGACATAATCTTATTTTAGCTACTGGTCAGAAGAAGAATAAGTCTCTCTGAAAGATTATATCTTCAGAATCTTTACAATTTTGCTGGCAGGCAATATCTAACATTCAATTAAGCAATGCTTAATTCAATATGCATTCAATAAAAATGAGAAGTATAAAATAAACCAAATGACCCAAAACAAAAGATGAAAAAAACAAACAAAAATCTGGAAAAATGTCTTCAGTAAAAGTTACACAATTACCCAAGACAGTTTAAGATAATCAAGATTAATGGTTGAAAGTATGGACAAAACAATAACATTGACATAGAACTTGAAAACATGAGAAGAAATCAAAAGAGAATCCTAGTTTTAGAAAAGGAAATAACAGTAAATGTTGAATAGATATTTGTGAACAAAAGAGTAAACACAATAGAAGATAGTATTAGAGAATGAGAAGACAGAATACTGGGAAATATTCAGTATGGCATATGTTTGTTCTCTCAACAAACAGCATGCAAAATACGAAAAGAGCACAACAAACCTCGAGAACAGAAGAAAGATGTCCATTAACTTTTAATTTGAGCCCCAGAGGAGGGGTGAACAAGAGAGAGAATGGAGAAAAAAGTTTTTTGAATAGATACTAGCAAATTCTCAAAACCAATATGAGATATTAAACCACGGATTTAAAGAGCTTAAGAAAGTGAAAACAGGATAAATACAAAGAAACACAGGCAATCATAGAAGAAAATTTTTAAAATAAGGATGAACTGAAAATCAAAAATCACATTGTATGCAAAGAAAGAATTATAGAACCAGGAAATATTGCTCTTAATAGAAATGATGGAAGGATGAAGATAATAGGATAAATTTTAAACTGTAAAAGAAAAAAATTATACCAATCTAGATTTAAAATGTTGGTAAAACATGCCTCAGAAATGAAGGTGATGTAAAGTCATTTCAAACTGAATCATCTCAGTGTCATAACCATGTCACACCTTTGATGCCACATGTCATTACAGTTGAAAGTCTTGCAGCAATACAAAACTAGAGCCCAATATCAGTCTCACTGGGTGGAAATCAAAATGGGGTAGGGATGAATTCACTGCTGTGAATTTCATTTCTTTATCTTGTCAAACTTGTAAAAGTCTTTCTTACATCATTGTGTGTTGTCCTTTCTCCATTTTCACAATTAGCAACGCTGGGCCACGTCTTTCTCAAACTGTCATACCTCTGGTTCTCCGGAGCTGTTAAGGTCCTCTACATTGACACTCTGATTCGGTTAGATTGGTTAGATTGGGGACTATGGGTGATAGAAGCTAATCTCCTCTCCAGATGCCTGATCTCAATCACATTTGCAAAGTTTCATTTGTCCTGAAATGTACTCTTGCACAAGTTTTGAGGATTAGGATGTGTAACTTTGGGGCCCATCATTCTGCCTATTACACAAATAAAAATATTGAGACTCTACTACCAGCAGAATGTCAAGCTAAACACCAAAAGGAATCCTTCAGGAAGAGGGTAAATTGTTTTAATAATAAGAATGATAATGCAAGTAGGAAATAAAACATCTGAAAGGCCAATATGCGGATAAGCCCTGTTGTTTAAAATGTCACTCTATCTTTAGCTCCAGTGATGTGCTGGAGCCCCCTAGCACCCATATGTAGGAAATGACTGCAAATATTCAGTAATTCGGAAATCTACTTCTTCAATGTATTACTTAAACCATTATTAAGAATAAATTATAAAAATTACAAATAAATTATATTAAAAGGCAATGGAGTAAATGCACAAAACCCAACTTCTGAGTTGGGTTATCATTTTCTTATATCTATGCCACACAGCCTATTTATATCCACTCTACCTCTATGATGGAAATACTTCATAAAGATTCATGACTTTTCATCTTGTCCTAACATCATTCAATGATGTCACATTGTAATTTGGAGTTGATCATCGTAAGAGTATTTATACCATGAAAACTGATAAACACAAGATCTATTGTCTTTGTTGATTCTCTAGAAAGTGGCAAAGGATGTTCGTTGACCATCTTAGAATTAGCAAGGAAATTGTGCATGTCAAAATGCCAAGCTCTCACATTTATCTTCATCATTTCGTTTTTATAATGCTTGTTAATGTGAAGTATGAAACTATTCATGTCACATCTATGTCTTCTCATCAGTTGTGGCTTTAGTTTGACAAAGGATACAGGAGTTTGGAAAAAAAAATCACTGGGAGCATTCTGTGAGAATCAATTGACCACATGCTATTATTATTTATAAGCTTCATGCTATTACTACTTTATATCAGCAAAAGTACAGATATTCCTTGACTTATGATGAGGTTTTGTCCCAATAAACATATTGTAAGTTGAAAATAGTAAATGTCAAAAATCCATTTAATACATCTAACCTACCAAACATCAAAACCTAGCAACACAGTGCTCTCTAAAGCACTGAGTGTTACCCTGATCTATGGCTGCCTGAGAGCTGTAGTTGTCTGTTGCTCACCAGAATAATGAGACTATCATACTACATATCACATGCCCAGCGAAAGATCGATAATAAAAATTTGAAGCATGGTTTCTACTAAGCACATACTGTCTTTATACCATCGTAAAAAACCATACTATTTCAAGTTGGGGAGGTCTGTATAAAAAATTTGTATATATGCACACATTTCCCCCTTCTAACTAATTGCCAAACATTCACCAGTGCATAAGGACATAGGCCCCAAAGAGGCAAGTAGAACAAAGGTGGTTTTAAGTGTTAGAACTTGCATTGTCTGAGAGAGAATGGAATTATTAACTAAGGTCAGGGATGCAGGTTGGATTTTTAAATGAAAAATAAGTAACAGGAAGAAGATAATCATTAGGTATGTCTGTTCAGAAAGCATAATAAAAAGAAGAAATTTCATCTCTTTCAAATTAATGTAATTACTGACGTATTTGGAATTAAAAGGATCATCCTTTTATTTACTTTTTAAAAAATTTGGTTTGTCTATATGTATTCCTTTTTTGTTCTTCTTTCTCTCTGTGTGTGGTTAGACTTTTAACAAAATTGTTAGCATTTCTATATATAGATTTGTAGCCTGACTTCATTACATGTCATATTGCGTGCCATTAAATATTCTTTGAAACATCATTTTTAATGGCAACATAAAAATCTCATTATATGTACTATTATTTATCCTCTTCCTTATTGGTTGATATTTGCTTTTTTATGAGCTATTATGAATACCGCTATGCAGAACATCCCTTCACACACATTTCTTTGGCAAACCTTTGATTATTCCCATAGGGTAGGTTTTAGAAATATGATAAAGAGGTATGAATTGTTTTAAACTCTTCATACATATTGTTAATTGACTTTCAGAAAGGTTGTGCTAATTCACACTCGCTCTAGTAGTTAACGGATGTTCCTTTCTCACTAGTTTTTTTAACATTGAATATTATTGCTTAAAAGTATCTTTGCCTGTTTTTAAAATTGAAAATCCACATCTCATTGGCATTTGCATTTCTTTGATAACCATGAAATCTAAGTAGGTGTTTTGGATTATTGTCTAAATCATCTGTGAATTTTTACTTTATAGCTTTTGTTTTGCCCTTCCAAATTTTCCTTCTTCCTTACTAACAATTTTCTAAAATTTCACTTTCCTTGCTATTCATTGAAATTATTGTCCTCCTCTCTACCACCAAACTCACATTGAAAAGTAAACTTCAGGTGATATTATTTGGGAGGGCTCTGTCCTTATGAATGAGATTACTGCCCCTATAAAAATGACCTCATAAACCTCCCTTCCCCCTTCTTCTTGTGAGGCCACAGTGAGAAGGTACCATCTTTGAATCAGGAAGTGGCTCCTTGCCAGACACAGAATCTTCTAGCATCCTGATCTCCATAAACGTGAGGAACAAATTTCTGTTGTTTATAAACTACACAGTTAATAGTGTTTTGTTACAGCACACCAACAGACTAGAGCATTTGCAACGAACCATCACCCCACAGAATTACATATAATAGTAGCAATCAATTCATTAAATGATTACTAAGAATTATTAGCTTTTAGACCTATGAAGGCTATAAAAATATATAATACACCAAGGAGCTCATAAGCTTGGTAGAAAGTCATTCATTCATTTAATAATATAACCCAATTTGGAGCAAAGAATATCACTAAGGACCAAATACACATCAGAAGCAATAAACACACACCAGGAAATATATTATTTGAAAAGATTTTTTGTAATGGAGTTGGGTATTTACTGAGGCTTGAAGGAAAAATGAAGTGCGGATTGAGAGAAGCATGCTACACCTGAATGGAAAGATGTCACAACGTATGCTTGTGGATAAACGGAAGAGTAGAACGCGTGGCCTGGGGCCTTGAGCAAACTTGTTGATGCCAAGATTGGAATGGCTGGAGGAGCCAGACGCTGGCTTGATGCTGCCCATCATCTAACAGCTGTGCTCCCTTTCCAATCAAGACCCGCAATGGAGGGGGAAAGCCGCAACAGACGCTGCTGAGCGCGAAGCTGAGAGGGCCCTGTGCCCACCGCAGCCAGTTCTCGCCCTAAGAGATTTTAGGGTCCACACTCAATGCAAGAGGCTGGGGAGACTTCCTGGAGCAGATGATGCACACAGAAAGATGCTCTGAATGTGCATAAATGAAATAGGAAACCACTCCTATTCATACCCACTATGACTCTGCCCACTCTAGGTGGAAAGGGCAAATGCGTCTTGAATTTATATAGACTTCTTTTGGCTTGTAAGTTTCCCAGGTTGCCTGAGCAATTTGAACGTTTTCCTTCTAACCTCTTCTGTTTGGTTTAAAATAGATAACAAAATAAGTATAAACATTCAAATTACAAAGAATAATTTCAAAAGAAATCATTGAAAGCTTCCTGTTAATTGGTACTGGACTTGCCCTCCTGCTTTAAATAACAGGAAAATAGGTCAAAACATATAAAATGACTGTCTGGAGGCACTGGAAAACAGGCTGTGCAGGAAGGAAGAGGGAAACAATTAATATGAATTCTAGAGTGGCCCCAGGTTTCTACTGGAAAGTGGATTTTATGGTAGGGAGAAGCACCAAGCCCAGCACTGCAGTCTCATTGAGAAGCACCAAGCCCAGCACTGCAGTCTCACTGAGAAGCATCCTGCCCAGCACCATCGTGCCACTGGGTGGAGGATAAAAATATCAGAGGAACTGTTAAAATACTAAGTAAAAAAATGTTAGTCCTTTTCTTCAAACAGCCCCCATGGTTGTTTCTATGGATAATAAGATCCACTTTGGGGCACTGTTGGGAGAAGAAATAATAAAGAGACATGTTGCACCCATGTAGAAGCAATGAAATCAAGATTAGAGAATGATTATCATTCCCTTATCTAAAATACTTAATTCACTACTACTCATAAATTTAATTTTTACAGCTTACAATTGTAAACTTTAGGTTGCTTACAACTTTACCTCCACACAAACAGCGATCTCTGCGAAGGGAAGAGTTCGTCTTTTATTCATCCTGAATCCCTGATAACTCCAGGGCAGGTTTTACGCACTTAAGAATTTTTGTAGACACAGGAGTGCCCGTGTGACGTTGTGAGAGTTCAAATGTAGATGAGTGTGTTGGGTGGAGAGAGACAATGCTATTTTTTTAAATTCAGCATTAAAAATCACTATAATTTCAAACTGGATTGCCTAGTCCACCTACATTATTCAAGTGTGCACTGGCTGGAGGTGGAAAGGAGATAGAGCAATCAAAATCTGAAATGCTGTGTCACAGATGACTTTCTTCCAACCTGACGTGTTTGTAAGGCACCCTAGAAGCAGAAGACCTGGCTGAATCTTCTGCTCACACGTTTCCATTATGAAAATGAAACACATTGTCTCCTCCTGCTCATGGAGAGAATGAAAGCTTTACATTTCCAACAGATTAGTTTATAACAGAACGTTTTAGTTGGGCTTCATCTCAAGTAACATACACTTGCCACAGCCAGTTATGCTTAATTTGTATCCATTTTGTGTATCATTTTTTTAAAAGACAGAGGATGAGAGAGAGAGAGAGAGAGAGAGAAAGAGAGAATCAATTTTATTTATTTTTTCATCTGGTCTTCATTGCTCCAATGTTGTGCACACAGTGCTGGGATTTGAACCTAAGTCCTCATGCTTGAAAGACAAGAGCTGTAACCACTGAGCCACCACTCCAGCCCCTACATATCATGTTTCAAATGCACATTTCAAATGAATATCATTTCCTTTCTGTTTATCCTTTGATTTCAGAGGAAATAACTTTTCCCTAACATAAAGTTCTAACTAACCCTCAGTTATGGAAAACCAGAAGTCCTCACAGGGAAAACTAAAGGTGAGAAGACTTGTCTTAGTCTAGAACACTTTGCCAAGTGACTAATACACTCATTATCTAAAGGCTTGAGCTGCAGAAGGTAGCAAGAGCCCAATGGTTCCCTCCAAACAGGGTGGAGATCACTCTGGGAGGCTTGAGAGGCCACAGAGACACCTGGCCCAGTTACGGTTATGAGAGGCAGAAGCGATAGGAGAGGTCAGAGGTTAGACCATCAGAACTGATTGCTTAGCAATAGATGCTTGGTTTAATCTCATTTGAAGTCCTTGGATAGCCATTGTGCTTAAGGGGCAAACTCCCAGTATCAATGGGAACTTTTAACTTCATGAATTACTTGGTTGGAAATGTGTCCTTTAACTCATTTATTTTGGTGCTGGTCAGGTGGGGTGAGGGTTTGGAGTGAGACCATCATGGGCTGCGTCCTAGCGTGGAGCGGGGTTCAAGGATGGTGAGCTTGTCTGTTGTGCATACTACTTGTGAACAATAATTATGATAAAAAGTAAAGCTGAACAGATGAAACTTACGGAGCAGCCTCAAAATGTTTTCACTTAATCCCTAAAATAACAAAGTGAAACACACACTACATATTTTGGTAGAGTTTTCTCCATGTATTTAAGTATTTCGGAAATGTTATTTCCTTCATAGTGCAAATATTGACATTTAAAAATACAACTATTAGATCATGCTTTAAATCTTCCCCATACAACGTAACCATCATAATGATTAAGTAGTTACCACCAATCATTTAAAATACAGGAATGACTTGAATATAACAGCATTAATTTCTCTCTTCAAACTAGCATTTTTATTCCACTTCCTCTGAGAATTTTTATCCTAACGTCGTGTGTTTTACGCTTGGAAGGATTTTATCAATTGCCTTGCCATACTTTCCTACAACAAACCATGTTCATAAATTGAGATTTAATTCTTTAAATGTTTCCTGTAACCATAAGACTGTTAAGTCTTAAAAATATCTTCCACATTGAGTTATAGTAATTGGTGTAAGTATGCTATTGATCAAAACAATATATTATACTTCAAATTTGATTCATAATTATTGAGCATAAAAGTAATATTTTATTGGATATTTATTTCTTAATGAGGTCTACGTCCTTTTATTCTTTCACTGGTTCATGTCTATGGATGAATGTCACTTATTACTAGAATCACATGTTACTATTTTTGGGTTTGTAGATAATAAGTGCTGAGAAATCACATTCATATATAAGTGGATGTGGACGGAAGGAGCGATGTCACTCAACTCTTTGATCTTATTTGGCAATATATGCCTACATTCACACAGCCACCAGTCATCATAAATTATGGTTAATCTATTAGTTGACAACTTGATAGGTCCTTAATTTTGCTGAAAGAAAAGATTTGGAAACTACCTTGACTTTCAAAAAAGATTTGTCATGCAATGGTTAGAGCCTCTCAGTTTTTCATCATCTGCACCAGTATTTGTTCCTTGGTTAGGTGCCACAGAGATTTAAGCACTTCAGGACGGTTCACCAGAGGGATATGTTAGTTATTGAGCACTGTTCCTTTCTTTCCTAAGTAGGAAAGCTGAGATTTTTTTTTCTTTTTTCAGAGGAGGAGGAAATTTTAAAAACCCTGTTTTTTTGTGTACTCAAGAGATTAATTTTAAGAAAGTCGGAAACTCAGAATCTCTGGGAAAATTTTCAAGTACCAGTAGTGGTGTGTGAAGCATGGATGCTCTAGTGTAGAGTGGTTTCATTAGCCTCGTGTCATGAAGGACTGGACAGAAAGTCTTCTATTGATCAACATCCACTCCCTGCATTCACGCACGGGGTGGCTATTAGTCCCCTATGAGATATGCAGGAAATACATACAGCACATTGTGAAGGGTGGACAATCTTCTGAAATGGCTGAATGAGCTAAAATATCTTAGATCGGGAAGAGATTGGATTAGTCAATAGGAAACAGACTAGAGAAACTCTGTACCGGTTCCTCTGACAGTTTCACATCTGGGACTCTACCTTAATCCAAGTGTGCTAAATAAAGATAACCTTCTTGCAAAATAAATGTTTATTGTAACATTACTTACAATGATGAAAAATTCTGGCTCCTGGTGTATTTCTTAAATAAATGTGGTACAATTCTTCAAGACATGTTTTCCAGGCATTATACCGATCTTAGTGAGATTTGTAAGTAATTTCAATAAATATTTGTTATATTACTTCACTGATAAAGTAGAATACGAAACCTATCAAAATACAATAAAACCCATGAAAAATATTCATATGAGGAAAAACTTAAGGAATGTACATGAAAATAATAACCATCATGAATCGATAGCCACACATTTGTTTTTTCTTTGTCAACTGGAAGAAATTCAATTATATTGAAAATGTGATTATATTTCCTTCTCAAAGGTCTTTATTGCTATTTATATGCAATTATGATATATTAATATAAAAAGTTATAAGCATTTATGTAGTTTGTTATAAATCATAATAAATACATAATTTATTAATTATAAGAAAACAATACATGTACTTAGTATAATGGCCAAACAGATCAAAAGCTTACAAGATAAAAGTGTTTTTCCTACTAATTTCTGTTTTCATAAGTTTCTACTGTTAACCACTCTATCATGCTTCTAGAACTTTCTATACATGTGAGTGCCTACCTATGTTTATATGTGTGACAGGATGTTAATTGCTTTTGGTTTTATTCATTTAACATTCTCCTTCTAAAATCAACATTTCTCTAATTTGCCAGTTTTCATGCCTTTTTATAATTTAAGAACTTTATAGGATTCCTCTAGTATTTCTAACAGTTGACTTTAAATTTTCATATACTAGATTTAAATCTCATTTTCTCTGTCAACTTTAGATAGCACGCTTGCTAATTTATTCCTATATTCTCATTCCGGTGCCCATCTCTTTCACAATGACTTCAGGTTTGCTTTGGTCATAATTCTCTTTTCATTTTATCATTTAGTTAATTCATACCTTTAAATTTTCAAGACCTTCATTGATCGATTTAAATGCTGAATTAATTTTCAAGTAATTAAAAAGAAAAGAAAGAAAACAGAATGTTTAAAACTCGTACAATCTAATTTCCCTTTTCCACCTTGGAATTTATACTAGTTGTACAATGATTTTACATCACAATATAAATTATATCTATGCTGTATTCCATAATTTCCATACCTCATTTTTCTTAAATATCTTTTACAAGGATTTACTACCTATTCCGATTTTAGGCTTAGTTTTCTCATCAATTGGTTTATGGATGAGCCCACATTAACTATTCATTTGTGTTTTGTTAATAAGTCAATCCATGCTGCATCTCCAGAGTTTTTTTAAAAAAAATATACAAAGCTTTTGGATTAGACTTTCTTATTCTGAATACAGCATTGTTCTGAACACATTTCATGTGTTTCTCAATAATTTTAAAACTAGTAAAACCTGAAACCAGTCTGAGTTTTCCCCTTTCAGACGTGAGTTGAACATTTCACCTAAATTGTTTATTCTTCATCATTTATTATTGCTTTTCTATCCTGTATGCTTTATAAAGTCTTCTAAGGCATAATTTCCCTTGTTATTTAACAGATTCATGTTTTCTTTTGAAAAGATTTCTTTTATTATATCTTTAATTGTTTTTCCATTACAATTTCACCTTTTACTTCATCTAAGACACTGATTATATTTATATTATTGATCTTTTGGCCATAATTTAGATTTATCATTTTCTCTGTAATTCTTTATGATATCTTTTTTTTTTTTTTAGGAGAGATAGAGAGATGGATAGTAAGAGAGAGAGAGAAAAACAATTTCGTTTAGTTTTTCATGTAGAGTTCGCTGCTCTTACTCAGTTGTATATGTGGTGCTAGAGTTCCAACCCGTGTACTCACTCATGCCAGGCAAGTGCCGTAACTGCTCAGGCACCGCTCCAGCCCCATATTTTTTATTTTGTTCAATTTTTGAAGGGTATCTCTTTGTCCATGACTTTAGTTTTTGGAAATGTCTACACTGTGCTTTTGTTTTAATATAATTTTTATAACAGAGCTATTTTGAAATTTCTCTACCATTTCTTTCTAAATATTACTATCTTCTCATTTAAGTATTTTTCTATTTTCTATCACTTGCATTTGTACCTTGAGATCTTTGATCTTATTTTAATTTCCTAGTTCTATCTTTGTGCAATTCCGATGTCGGATACTGTCATATTGTTTTTTGTTTTTTTATTTTTATTTTTGTTTTTTTTTTTTTTTAAGAGAGAAGGACAGTGAGAGAGAGCGAGACAGAGAGAATCAATTCTTATTGAGTTTTCACATGGCTTTCATTGCTCCAACACCTAGTTGTGTATGTGGGTGCTGGGGTTTGAACCCGTGTACCCGTGCATGCCGGGCAAGTGCCGTAACCGCACAGCCACCACTCTAGCCCCTGTCATATTGTTTTTTAAACCTGAGCCATTCCTTCGCATCCATCAGTATGTTTAAGACTAGTAGTGAGATCTGGGAAGGGTGCTAAACAGCAATCTTGTATTGAGGTCTGATGACACTAACCTTCTGCCACAGAAGTAAGCATTCACTCTGGACCCACAGAAGGTCTCTACAATGTCTCCTGTGCCACAGTCCCTACTTCAGTGGGAATACTGTTTATGTTGCACATCGGGGCAAAACCAGCAAATTTAGATGTGATTGCCAACTCAGTTGCGAACCAGGTTCTTGGAAAGTTCGTTTGTGTACTGTGATGGTTAAATTCACTTGTCAAATTGACTGGCCAGGTTTATAGGAAGAGGACAACCGTCAGGGGTTGGGGGCTGCATGTAGAATCTCTCTGTGAAGTGGGATGCCAACCGAGGGACAAGTGCCTTGCCACAAGGTGGGTGAACAACAAAATCTTGCTGACACTCATTAGTACGGGGGAAAAACAAAACCAGCGCCTCAGGTTTGGATGCAATAAGCAAGGAAGAAAAACCACATAGGGGCCAAGCAGCTCCTGCTGCAAGGACCACCGGTGTTTGTGCTGCTGATTCGGCACTGCGGGAAGGAAAACCACTCACAAACACAGGTAGCACAAAGCAGCATGGAGATTCCTACTAGGAGGAGGGTTCCCGAGCCTCAGCTGGACCCAGGGTCTGCGTTAATGCACATACCTTAGGTGAGCTACCTTAGGCCATCTCAGAAGATCGTCACGTTGAGAAGGAGGGCAGTCCAAGCACCTGCTCTCGGGTCAGAGGCTGACCTAGTTGCCCCACCATCAGCCGCTGATGGCCCCAAGAGCCCCGCCATCGTCATCACTGCCTCAGGCCTGTGAATTCAGGGTGGAGAAGGGCCCAGTAGCTGCGTGCATTGGGGCAGGAGTGGCTCTTGGGCACTATGAATTAGGAGCAGACATGGCTCCAGAAGCCACAGGCCTTTGGGGATGTGAGGGCCTCAGGACCCCTGAGTTCTGAGTGGGATCTGCCCCAGGTGCTAGGAGTTCAGGGGGGCCTCGCCTCAGGATCAGCGAGCTCTCCTCACAGCTGCCCTGGGATCCACAAGATTGCTAGTGGCAAGTGGGGCCCTGGCTAAAGTGGGACCTCCTGGGTAGATGGTCACAAAAGAATCCAGGATCTCAATGCAGGAAAGAGAAAAGGCAGCATTCACAGGTGGCAGTGGCGATTAAAGTCTGAACCCCCAACATATGACAAGAATGCTGGGAGGATTCCTGGGAACCTGACTTCCAGCTGAGAACAGCAAAACCCAGGCCCTCCAGCAACCTCACCCTGGAAGAGCGGCCATCCAGGAGCCAGATGCGAGCATCAACCCACACTGTCTGTTTTGACCTCCTCAGTGGAAAGAACCCACAATCCTCCCAACTTCCCATTAAAACGTTGGGTTTTTGGGTTTTTTTTCTTTGTTTTGTTTTTTGTTTCTTATTTCTTTTGCTTTGCTTGTTTCACTGTGGTGGTTTATTTTTATTTCTGCTGGTGTTCTTGCAGACCATCACATTTTGTTTTGTGCTATATAGCCTCCCTGTGGTGAGCTTCTCTGCTATCCCTGTCTGTCTTCGCTTTCTTCCAGTAACAACTAAACACAACTCCTCTCTCTCTCACCCTGTAGAGTGATTACCTAGTGATTACCTAGGCCTCTTCCTTATCCTTTTGATTTTATTAGAATATTGTGCATTATTTCCACTCTCTTGCAACACTCGCTCCAAATTCACAAGTTCCTTTCTACCTTCCTATCACATTGCCTTTGCTCGCAAGTCTGTTTTTCCTTACCTAGGGAGATACTGGAAATCAGACATTAATGCCAAACTTGAAAATGGGTGTTTGCTTTTAAACCCAATATAATCTGACAGTTTTAGGTGGAATGTAGTTGCTAATCCTTCTACTCCTCTCAGAGGTGGTAATTAACATTGTAACAGTTATAGAAGGAAAAAGTAATCAGTTCAATGCTGTCTATTGTATGCATTGGCTGCACATATTGACTATATTCCCTTATCTCATGAGGTAATGGAAATTGTAAATAGCAATAATAATTCACAGGTTGGAGAGCCAGCTGTTGAACTGTACCATTAGAATTGTACCCCAGCCCAAATGTGTGACGAGATAAAACCCCCACAACCTATCAACAAAGTCCAGAAGTGAAATAATCAGTGAGAGATCTCTCTGACACTGCAATAAGGACAAAGGGAAGCAATTCTCCTCCTCAAACCAAAAAATCTACAGCCAAGGATTCCAGAGTTAGGGACCTCGATGAAAACTTAGAAGAAAGTAACAACAACCTGATTATTAAAATGATCAAAGAATTAAAAGATTTAAGGAAGGAAATAAGAGAGCAATTACAGGAGCTGAAACACCATTTTAACAAAGGATTAGAATCATAGAAAAAAAGACATAGTAGAACTCTTAGAATTAAAAAAAAACAGTCAACCAAATTAAAAGCTCAATGGAAGATATTAATATCAGAGTAAACTCAGGAGAAAATAGAACTTCAAGTCTCAAAGAAAGAACCTCACGCTGAGTAATCTTGAATGCACAGAGGATAGACAAGAAACAAACGTATTGATCATGATCAGAATTTCCAAGAAGCATGAGATGAAATCAGAAGAAATAACCAGAAAGTGATTGGGATAGGAAAGAATATTGAGCAACAAATAAATGGGATAAAGAATCTTCTCAATGAGATAATAAAGAATTTCCTCATATCAGAATAGAACCAGATATTCATTTTCAAGAGGCCTATGGGACCCCAAATAGACCTAACCAAATGACAAACTCACCTATGCACATCATATTCAAAATGAATAAGAGAGAAAACAAGGAAAGAGTGTTAAAAGTGGTAAGAGAAAGCCATCATTCACATTCTGAGGCAAACCAATAAGGTTCACTGTAGATTTCCCAAATCAGACTAAAAAGGGTGAGGAGAGCATGGAATGACATTTTTCAGATATTGAAAGAAAGTAATTGCCAGCCAAAAATACTATTCCCAGCACAACTGGGAGTTATAAAGCTATAGTAACAAAACCAGCATGGTATCGGTATCACAATAATCAGGAAGACCAATGGAATAGAATAGAAGACACCGAGACTAACCCAGAGATCTTTAACTGTCTGATTTGACAAGGGGGAAAAATATAGCTTGGAGGAAAGACATCCTGTTCAACAAATGATGTTGTCTAAACTGGTCAGCCATATGTTGACCATTGAAATTAGATTCTTATGTCCAACCCTGACAAAAATCAGATCAAAATGGATAAAAGAACTAGAATTAAATCAGCAACCATACGATTATTAGAAGACAAAATAGGATCAACACTCCACCATATTGGAGTAAGCTCCTTCTTCCTTATCAAGACACCCATAGCACAAGAATTAAAACCAAGATTTAATGAGTGTGATGCCATTAAACTGCAAACTTCCGCATAGCCAAGGAACTAGTCAAGAGTGTCAAGAGAGAACCTACAGAATGGCAGAAAATCATGGCCTGCTACCTCTCCAAAAGGGGGATAATATCCATAATATACAAAGGACTCAAAAAATTTAACACCAAAACCGCAAATATTCCATCAAAAAATGGGCTACAGTACTAAAAAGAAATTTCTGAACAGAGGAAGTTCAAAAAGCCAAAAGATATATGAGAAAGTGTTCTACATTACTAGTAATCAGAAAAATGCAAAGCAGAACTGCACTGAGACTCCTCCTCACGTCAGTCAAAATGGCAAAAATGATGGATATGTGTAACAACATTCTGGAGGGGTTGTGGGGAGAAAGGAACACTAACACACTGTTCGTGGGACTGCAAACTGTTACAGCCACTCTGGAAAGCAGTGTGGAGACTCCTCAAACAATTAGGGATGGAACTATCATTCAACCCAGTTATCATACTCCTGGGTATGTTCCCAGAAGAGCTAGAATCAGCTTATTACAGAGATACAGCTACACCAATGTTTATAGCAGCTCAATTTACAATAACAAAATTATGGAAACAATCTAGATGCCCTTCACTGGATGAATGGATCAAAAAATTATGGTATATATATACAAGAGAATTCTACTTGGCTATTAAAAAGAACAGTATCATGATTTTTACAAGTAAATAGATGGAAACGGGAAAATCATGCTGAGTGGAACAAGCCAAACCCAGAGACTTAAGGGTCGAATATTTTATCTCACATGTGGAAGCTAGAGTAAAACTTTAAGACAGGATGAAAGTTAGTCAAGTTTATTTAATAGACCCACCAAATAGGAAGCAATACATAAGCTGTGGAGACCACAGCTATGAAGCAGGGCAGGGTGGGGAGAGAAATGGAGAGAAGAAAGGGAGGAAAATGAGGGGGGGTTCAATCCTGTATAGTACACTTGACTCCCATGAGAACCCCAAATGCTCCCAGGCAAGCATACAATACTAGTAATTCCAATGTTTAAATTACATGTACATGATCATTTATATCTGTAACTTGGGGTAATTATAGAGGAGTCCTGCGATCAGGGAGTGGGGAAAGGGAGGAGATCCTGTCAAGGATTGGGTTTAAGCAACTGTCAATATATATCTGTGTGTAAACATGAACCAATGAATCCCTTCATTATGTATGACGATGTTGAGCCAATAAATAAATGTGACCACAGGATTTCCAAACATAACCTTATTTCTAGGCGTGTGTGTGAGAGTGATTCTGAATGAGATTAACATTTGAATTATGGGCTCACTAAAGCCCACCAATTGCTCCTCTCCAATGTAGGCGGGCAGCATCCAATCCATTAAAGACCTTTGGAAAAAAGCAAATTGTAGGAAGAAGGAATTTGCCTTTTTCCCTGCTCACTTCTTGAGTTGGAACATCTAAACTCTTTTTCAGCAGTTTGGGTTTACAATGTGGGTTCCTCTAGTTTTCAAGACTTAAAACTTAAACTGAATTATCCCATTGACTTCTTGGGGTTACCAGCTTATGAACTTAAACTGATATGCACAAATCATGGTACATCTCAGCCTCCATATGGTGTGAACCAACACACACACACATATGCACATGCACACACACATGTACATACACACACTCATATCTATATATACAGACATATACATATATATGGACATACATATATATGCATATACACATACATTTTAATATATATCCATGCAGTATGTTTATTTTGTGTGTGTGTGTGTATAACTAACACATTGGTAGTCTTCATTTGACTCCTCCTCTGTGGCTACAATATAAAAAAAAAAAAAACCAAAAATCTCTCTGAGTCTCTTACAGTGACGCGTACTATATAAGAGGTCAGTAAATTCACCCCTCAAATTAATCCATCCCACTGTGAAGATCTCTTCTAGCTTTCCAAATTCTGAAGGGTATTTATCTGTTCCCAACGTCTTCCTCGATTTCATTATGTTTCGCAATGTTTGGCAATGACTACAGTTTATGGATGGGCAGGGTGGTTTTGTTCTTCCTCCATTATAAAAAGCATTTATCACTTTAATTTTCTGCTCTTTGTTGTTTTCAGTTGGTTTTATAGGGGAAAATTAAGGCAAAAAATGCTTTCATCCACTGATCTTGAAATGTTTATAGTTTTTTTAAAGCTAAGAAAGTGTACCTTTTGTAGAAGTAATAATAAAAAATAAAGTAGGAATTAAGACGGAGACGTGTATAATTGGTGGAATTTGCCGTCAAACTTGAGACTGTCATTAGTAGCTATGACAAAGTAGAAGGAAGAATTGCCCAGGGTACACAGCAAAAGAGGGAATGCTATTTGCCTTGGAACGGAGTATTTCACAGAGCAGTGGGAAGTAGGTTTCAAAGGACAGGTTAAAATCATGCCGTTGAGAGTATATGCTGTGGAGTTTTGCTTTATTCTGTGGGACATGGGGAGTGCTGAAGGAAGTCCCTCATCAAGCATAGCACTCAGAGCTCTTCTTCAGAAAGATTAATTTAGGCTTGGTAGAACATTGAAAGCTAAATGATAAATTGTACCCAGGCAATTCTTCTAGGGTGTTGCTGCACAGCTTCTATATTAGATTTCTATTTTTCATAATAAATTATGTAAGAAGGTAGCACCTTAGAACAGTTTCTGTGGGGTAGGAGCCACGGAGAGCGACGTAGCTCTGTGCTTTCCTCGTAGGTGACCAAGTCAGCTGTCCTCTGGGGTTGTGATCTCACCTGTGGCTTGGGCTGCCCTCCACATGCACTCAGTTTTTTGACAAAACTAATTTCCTGCCCTCATGGAACTTTCCTTTCAAAGACAGCATGACAGATTTGGATTTCAGGGACACCTGAACCCTCTTTTAAAGGGCTTTGAGGTCAATCCTCCCTTCGATTAGATACCATTGATTTGGGGTCTTGATTACATTTGCAAGATTCCTCTACCCTTGTCTTACAATATAGCCTGATCGAGGGGTGAAACCGTTACATTTGTCATGTAACGTAGCTTTATCGCGGGTCCAACACTGAGGCTATGGAAATCCTAGAGCCGTCTTGGAAGTCTGCTCACCGTATCATCTCTATGAGAGGCGTGGGGCCAAACACATACAGCTGCTTTCACAGGCATGTGCCCTAACACAGTTCTCCAACACAGCTGGTGGAGAAACAACCAACCGAAGAACTGATTACAGTGAGGTTTACAGCAAAACAGCAGCATGAACAAGTGCGCTGTCTCAGAAGTGGCCCCCCAATTTTTTTTCCTGGAAAGGTTGAAATCAGAGCTTCCTAGAAATGTATTTCTTGAAGGATCAGCAAGGAAAAAGCTAACCAATACAGGACAGACAGATACAGCAGGAGGAATGATTGTCAGTGAATGAATATTTTTGATGAGTACAATATTATATTTACATTAGTTTTATAATGTATTTGTTACATAATTTTGGATTAATTTTTATTTAAAAATGTTGCATTAAAATACTATTTATTTTGATTATGGCTTTTGTTGTTCTTTTTCTCTTTTGGTGGCTCCTCTTCAATTTGGCACTTGAGACAAATGCTTTACTCTTTTTGACTCTAATCCCTGTCTGTGAGCACCAGAAAGCAGAGCTATCCAGGGAACTGTAAATGTTTAAGTATTGCTGAAGTGTTGGGTAAGAGCAGAAGGATCGGAGAGAGGCAAGCGAGAAAAACTGACCAGAGAAAGATCACAGAAAGTCTTGTTCATACTAGGAGGGAAACCACCAAAGTCTTTCCCTGAGCATGTCAGGGAAGAATTGTGCTTTTAAACTAGAGAGGGACCAGA
>PVKS010019529.1:0-38125 GCA_004027875.1 Aplodontia rufa | reverse complement strand
CCAACAGTGTGTTAGTGTGCCTATCTCTCCACAGCCCCTCCAGCATCTATTATTGTTTATTTTCTTCATCTTTGCCATTCTGACTGGCGTAAGGTGATATCTTAATGTGGTTTTCATTTGCATTTCTCTGATTACTAGAGATTTAGAGCACTTTCTCATGTATTCATTGGCTTGATCAATGTCCTCTGGTGAGAAGTCTTAATGAGCTTCTTCTGGATCTTTGAATTGCATATTCCTGTGGTGAATCAAGGCAGGTCTCTAGGTGCTTCTTCCTTGCAGGTCAAAGGGTTGGCTCGTACACCACCCCTCTGATGACCACCTTCTTCCAGAAAGCTACTTCTGGCTGGAGCCTTATTTGATGCACCTTTTGGTTCTAAGTTCCAGGGCATCGGTCTGGAAGCAGAGAAGCCCCACTGGATTGTAGAAGCTCAGCAGCAGGGGTGCATCACTGAGTCCTGTGCTCTCAGGTGCATGTGGTGGGCCAGAAAGGGTCTCCTATGCACTGCAATAGGACCTGGGATCATTGGCAGCCTGTATGGGCACAAAATAGCTGGATTTGTTGGGTATGCACTGTGGTTGGGCAGCTCTGGGCAGGGATTCCTGGTGCATGTCCTAGGGACACCTCCTGGCCCTGTACCTGAGGCCTCTGTGTGCCTGTGCCTGCCAGCTCCAGACCAAAGGCCTGAGGTCCCACATGTGGAGGCTGGGCTAATAGTCTCCAGGCAAGATTCCTAGGGGTTGGTTGCCGTGGGTGCTCTTGCAAGCTTGGACCAGAGGCCTGAATTCCACATATGATGGCTGGGAGGGTCAGCTCTATGCTAGAGTCCTGAGTGTTGGTGTCTTGGGCAGGCCTGCTGACTTTGAACCAGAGGCCTGGGGATCTGTGTGTGGCTTTTGGGCAGGTTGGCTCCAGGCAGGCTAAAGCATTTTTTGTCTACAAAATTTATTTCCAACCATTTTGGAAGCATTTTTTAATATAGTTTAATGACTTACCCACCACATCCACATTGCCCCTCATTTTTGAAAATGAACCTTAATTTGAACTGGCTGGATCCTGTAACTCTAAATCTTTGCTCTATAAATGCAGTCATTAAACAAGCATGATGGTTCACAGCAGAGCATGTTGAAAATGTAGATACAATATAGGCCTGTACTCAAAATCAGTTATTTATTAAGGCTAAGTGTCAAACTTCCACAAGTCAATCAACTGTGAATAGAATAAAATGATCCAATGAGATAAAGCATACCAAATATCACAAAGGAAACACACTGGCAGATTAGTTGTAAGGATTTTTATGCATAATGTAGAGTCTACTCAGAGTTTCATGGGCCGTTTCTGAAGGAAACAAATGATGTGAAATGTGATTATATATTGTAAATGATATGAGTATGTTTAAATTTTTCTTAATGCTGAAAATAGGAATATATTTCTGAGACAATAGATTTTCTAAGAGTGTTTTGAAAATTTAAAAAAAATTAGACAAATCACTATGGAAATAAAGGGGTATTTTTAAAAATGCAGTTAAATAATTCCTTAATTATGCAGGTAAAATATATTTTAAAAAAGATTGAATGTTTCATTTATTTGAAATATGTAATCTGTTCTCCATTGCTTATTTTGATTGTTGAATATGATAGTGCTAAAAATTAATTTGAGCAGCACAATCAAAATCTGTCAAATACTAAATGAATTCTTTATTTCTGTATATGTAATGTCATTCTTTTGGAGTAAGTCATAGAATTTTATTAATTATGTAATTATTCTTTAATTATATTTTCTTTCTGAATTCAATCTTAAAGAAAGTATAATTTTGTTGCATTGACAACAATAAGAGAAGTAACAAGGTGAATTGTTCATCCTAGGTCCTTCATGATATGATCTGAAACTACATCTTCAACCTCATTGCCTTCCCTAACTACTGATCCAAATGGCATTTGTCATTATTTAGATAGACCAAATCTTTCTTATCTTTTTTCTTTTGCCCATACTGAATTTTCTACAGATAGTAGCCCACTCTTTAGTTTTTCCTTTCCATTTCCCAGTTTGGCATCCACATCATCATATTTTAAGACATAAATAAAATAAAAATTTTTGTATCTTTTGACACATGTCAAGTTCAATGTTCTGTGTTGCAACATAGAGCTTTTAGTATGTATTGCTATTATGGCACTTACCTTATTATATTTCATAACATTTTCTGTCCCTGCTTCTCTCACTGGCCCAGGCATTTCTCCAGAATACAGACAAAATGGTGTTTACTCTGCAAATCCATTAGTGCTGTGCTTAATATACAGCATGTTCTCACAATGGTTTTTGAACAAAGGATGAATTTTTCATTGATTAGGCATTAAGATAAATTCTTTCATATAAAGTCTTTTTTATTTTTAGTTTTATTGCATACCCTTTAGCAACCACAACAGCAAAAGACAAGACATTCATTGAGGACTTATCTAGTGTTAGGCACTGGGCTAATAGCTTTACATTCATTATTTATTTCATTTAATGCTCACAGCAATCCTCTGAGGTAGGTACAATTATTATCCCCATTTTAAGATAAGAAAACTGAACAAAGAGAGATCACACATTTGGCAAATGGTGTTGTCAAGATAAAAATTCAGTCTGACTCCAGCACCTGCCCTCTTTGAAAACACACAAAGACATCCTCTTACATTATTGATATGATGTATAATGAAATGCTTTAGTCAGTACATACATAACAAAACATTTGAAAACAATCTCCTTTTAACTCTAAAAATAAATGATTCCTCATCTGAAAATTACCACTGCTTTCATCCTTCCACTTGATGCTATATATATTAATGCATTGTTTTGTGTGATATAAAGTGAATCCATAATTTACTATACTATTATTTTATTTATATATCCCTAGTTTGCCACTGTATATTCCTAATTTATCAAACATTCTAGTCCTAAATATTTTTCCCTTAGTGTTTGTTAATTCTTCCCATGCATTTTGTAAGATCATGGAATATAAAAAAGATTGGAGTTGTAAATTGAATCCTTGAATAAAAGCAGTGTGTTTTATTTAGCTTTTCTTCACTGTGATCAAAACACCCAACAAGAACAATTTAAAGGAAGAAGTTTATTTGAGGCATATGGTTTCAAATGTCACATCTCAGTCTGTAAATAAAGAACTCTATCTTTAAGTCTCAAGGTGAGGCAGCACATCTTGGGGGAAGGGCTGAGCAGCTGAGGAAAGCAGCTCAATCAAGGGGGTGTTAGGAAACAGAAAGAGAAAGAGAAGAGAAAAGGGGCCAGAGGGAAAAGGCACTTTTCCATTGCATGTCCCCAGTGACCCAACTCCTCAGCCATGCCCCACCTACCTATATTCACCACCCAGTCAGACCATTGAAATTAGGCTGATTGTTTGTAGTTCTTCAAATCTGGTAGTTTCACCTCTGACTACTCCTGCATTAACAGTAGCTTTGAGGGAAGCCCTTATATCCAGACTATAACACAGGAGATATCATTGATCTATTTTTTAAATAATATTTTGGTTAATTATCCTAAGCACTTTCATTTGTAATTTAACAAATAAACGATTTTTTTTTCTTGCCCACACACACACCCACTTAACAAAAATCTCTACCATGTCCTAAAATTCCATTTTGTTTTCATGAATTCATAAGAAATTCTGCTATACCAATATTATGGCTCCAGTGTATTGAAATTCACAGAATGATAATGAACTGAGTTAAAATTAGATAATTCATAGAAATTAAAGTACTGTTTATGAAGAATGGATGTTGATTTGAATGAGGAAATGTTTTAGGATAAATAACAAGTTCTATATTGTTTTTTTTATTTGCTCAAGATAGTCTTACATTTAGGAGGGAATCATTGCCATACAATCATGAACATATGCATAATGACAGAGCAAGCTGAGGTTGATGACATTCCATGGTCTCACACTTTGCATCCCCCGCACCTCGATCCCATGTTTCCCCCAACTTTACCCCCTTGTTAGTTGGGCTTCTCATGAATGTTGAAGGTTCCCCACTGGGTTGATAATCCCCCTACTCCCTCCCTCCAGCTTCCTTGATATCATTCCTATTATCTTCCCCATCCCTGCTACCCTCCTTTATCCCTCAGTACCACAGGCAAGGAATCCCCTGCTCATGTAAAAATTCACCGATGTTGAGGTTTTTATTAGCTTAACCAACTATCACTCTGTTTCTGATTGTATTCTAGCTTCCACATATAAAAGAAAATATTCAGCCCTTGAGTCTCTGAGTTTGGGAAATATCATTCAGCATAATTTTTTCCCATATCTATCTATTTGGCTGCAAAAGCCATGATATTGTTCCCTCTAATAGCACAGTAGAATTCCATTATATATATATATGTACCACAGTTTTTGGATCCACTTGTTCAGTGAGAGGCATCTGGGTTGGTTCCATTGTTTAGCTAAAGTAAACTGAGCTGCTAAAAACATTGATGAAGCTGTATCTCTATAATATGCTGATTTCAGCTCTTTTGGGAAAATGTACAGGAGTAGGAAAGCAGGGTCATAAGGTGATTCCAGCCTTAGTTTTTTAACAAGTCTCCACACTGCTTTCCAGAATGGCTGTACCAGTTTGCAGTCCCACCAATAGCGTGTCCTGTCTTTCCACAGCCCCTCCAGTATCTGTCATTGTTCATATTCTTCATTTTTGCAACTCTGTCAGGAGTGAAGTGGAATTTCAGTGAGTTTTCATTTGCATTTCTCTGATTGCTAGTGAAGTAGAGTATTTTCTCATATATTTATGGTCTTTTTGTACTTCCTCCATTGAGAAATTTCTATTTAGCTCCCTAGCCCATTTATTTATTGGATTATTTGATTTTGGTTTTTCATTTTTTGTGTAATCTGGATATTAGCCCTTTGAGGTGCAGCAGGCAAAGATTTCCTCCCACTCAGTAGGTTCTCTCTTGACACATTTCACTAATTCTCTAACTGTGCAGAAGCTTTTTAGTTTAATTACACCCCATTCATTTATTCTTGGTTTTAATGCTTGCACTATGGGAGTCTTGTTAATGAAGATAGTGCTGACACCTATGTTATGTAGTGTTGATACTACTTTTTCTTCAAGCAACTGTAAAGTTGCTGGTTTAATTTCTAGGTCCTTGAACCACTTTGATTTGATTTTTTGTAAAGAGTGAGAGGTAAGGATCCAATTTCAGTTGTCTGCGTATGGCTATCCAGTTTGTCCAGCACCATTTGTTGAATAGGCTGTCTTTTTCTACACTATGCTTTTGTCCCTTTTATCAAATATCTGATGGTTAAAGATTTGAGGTTTGTCTTGGTACCTTCTATTCTATCCAGTGGTCTTTAATTCTGTTTTGTTACCAATACCACACTGTTTTTATTACTATAGCCCTATAGTATAATTTCATGTGAGGAATTGTGGCACCTCCTGCTTCCTCTTTTTTGCTTAGTAATGTTTTGGCTATTCTGGGTCTTCTGCTATTCATATGAATTTGAGAATCACTTTTTCTGTATACATGTTGAATGTCATTGGTATCTTGATTGGGATTGCATTGAATCTGTATAGGGATTTTGGTGGAAAGGCCATTTTGATAATATTGATTCTGCCTAACTAAGAACATGGAATGTTTTTCCATTTACTCAGGTCTTTTGCAATTTCTTTCTTTAATGTTTGATAGTTTTCATTGTAGAGGTCCTTTATATCCTTTGTTAGATTGATGCCCAAATATTTAATTCTTTTTGAGAATACTGTGAATGGGACAGTTTTCCTGATTTCTTCTTCACTGGACTTGTTGCTGGAGTAGTAAAACTAATGATTTATGAGTGTTGATCTTATAGTAAGCCACTTTACTGAATTCATTTATAAGCTCTTGAGTCTTCTATGTATAGGATCATGTCATCAGCAAATAGAGAAATCTTGATTTCTTCTTTTCCTATTCAAATTCTTTGGTTTCCTTTTCTTGTCTGAAATCTCTGACTAGGGTTTCAAGGACTATATTGAATAAGAGTTGTAAACAGGGACATCCTTGTCTTGTTCCTGAATTCAGTGGGAATGTTTGCAGTCTTTCTCCATTAAGCATAATGTTGGCTTTTATAAATGGCTCTTGCAAAATTAAAGTATCTTTCTTTGATCCCTATCTTCTCCAAAGTTTTGAGCATAAATGGGTGCTGAATTTTATCAAAGGCTTTTTCTGTGTCAATTTAAATGGCGAATTACATTTATTGATTTGCCTGTGTTTAACCATTGCTGCTTTCCTAGAATGAAGTCCACTTGATCATGGTGTATTTTCTTTTTGATTTATTTTTGGATCCAGATAGCCAGAATTTTATTAAGGATTTTTGTGTCTATGTTCATCAGGGAAATTGATCTGTAGTTTTCTTGATGAGTCTTTGTTGTATTTTGGTATCAGGGTTATATTAGCTTCATAACATTGTTTAGGAGGATTGCAATGCACTCAATTTCAAGGGAAAATTTGTAGAGGATCAGTGTTGTTTCTTCGGTAAAGGTCTGGTAAAACTCTGCTAAGAGTCTATCAGGTCCTGGGCTTTTCTTTTTTGGAAGGCCTTTGATTGCTTTTTTGATTTTGCTACCTGGGTTTGGCTGGTCCTCCTGTGTTAATTTATGTTAATTTAGGAATGTCATATGTGGCCAGCTATTTGTCCATTTCTTCCATATTATCAAACTTGGAAGAGTATAATTTTTTTTCAAAATAAGGTCTGATGATCTTCTGTATTTTGTTTGAGTCAGTGGTGATATCTCTGTTTTCATCTTTGATTTTGTCAATTTGCTTCACTTCATTCTTCCTGTTGGTGAGTTTGGCAAGTGGTCTCTTGATCTTATTTATTTTTTCAAAGAAACAACTCTTTGTTGATACTTTATATTGTTGTTTGTTCTCAATTTCATTCTTTTCATTTCTGATCTTAGTTATTTCCTGTCTTCTAGTAGGTTTGAGACTGGATTGTTCCTCTTTTTGTAGGGATTTTAGTTGGAGCATAAGTCTTTTTATTTGGGCTCTTTCCTGATTTTTTGATGAAGGCACTCAGTGCTATAAATTTACATCTTAAGAATGCTTTTATACTATCCCAGAGATTTGGATACATTATTTCATCATTCTCAATTGTTTCCAAGAATTTTTTGATTCCTGTTCTCAAGATATCTCCTATCCATTCTTTGTTTAAGGAGATATTATTCAATATCCAAGTTTTTGAGTAGTTCCTGTTGTTTTCTTGCTGTTAATTAGTAAGATCATATCATTGTGGTCTGACAGAATACATGGGACTATATTAACCTTTTAATATTTGTTAAGGTTAGCTTTGTGGACTAAGATGTGGTCTATTTTGGGAAAGGATCTGTGAGCTGATAAGAAGGTAAACTCAGTCAATTTGGGATGGAATATTCTGTAAAACACTGTTAAGTTGATTTATAGAGTTATTTAGGTTAGAGATATCTCTTGATTTTTTGCTTTGATGATCTGTCTATTGTTGATAGAAACGTATTAAAGTCCCCCAGTATTATTGTGTTGAGATTGATGAGGGGTTTTAATGTCCTTGAGTACTTTTTCCTTATATTGGAGAGGGTTGTAATTGGGAGCATAAATGTTAAATATTGTTATGTCTTCTTGATGAATTGTTCCTCTTAATATGATATAGTGATCTTCTTTGTCCTTTATGATTAGTTATTTTGTCACAATTAACTTTATTGGATATTAGAATCACAAGGCCAGCTTGCTTTTTGGGGCCACAAGCCTGGCAGACTTTTTGCAAACCTTTCATCTTCAGTGTGTTTGTATTTTTTTGTGTGTGAAGTGTGTCTCCTGTAGGCAGCATATTGTAGGATTTTGGGTTTTGATCCAGTAAGGCAATTTGTGTGTTTTGGTTGGGGCATTGAGTCCATTCACTTTCAGAGTTAGAGTAGATATAGGAATCTGGGTCCCTGATAGTGTGACTATTTCTGAGATTTGTGCCATCTTGGATATCTTTTGGTGTGATTTGTGATTATTGACTTTCTTTTCGTTCAATACTTTTGGAAGTTATTTGCAAGGTCCTCTGAATAAAATATGTCCTTGAGAATTTTCTATAGCAAAGTCTTTGTGTTCATGTATTTTGCTAACTTGAATTTATCATTGAAATATTTAATTTCCCCATCACATTTAAAGCTGAATTTGCTGGGTATATTATCTTTGGCTGAAAATTGTTTTCATTCAAAGTTTGAAAATTATCATTCCATGCGCTTCTGGCCTTTATTGTTTGATCTGTGAAATTCATAGTAATCCTAACTGGTCTGCCTCTGAATGTGATTTGGTGTTTTTCCCTAGCTGATTTTAGTATTCTCTCCTTGATTTTTCTGTTATTAATTTTATAGATGATATGTCTTGGTGAGTTTCTCATTTGGTTAGGTCTGTTTAGTGTCCTATAGGCATCTTGAATTTGATTTTCTGGATAAATTCTGATGTAGGGAAAATTCTCCTTGGCAATTCCACTTAGAAGGTTTTTTTTTTTTTGCATCTAAATTTTATTTTATTTTTTTTAAATTAGAAGTATATAGAAATACAGTTGAGGGGGAAACATCATCAAAACATTAGCGATCAATGGATATAAACTTAGAAGGTTCTTAATGCCCCTTGTTTGTTGTTTAATGTTTTATTCAATCCCATTAATCTCATGTTATTTCTTCTCATCTCATCAAATAATACTTGGAAATTCTGATAATTTACAAGAAGTTTCTTTTCTTATCTGTCCTCCTTGAACTCAATGTTGCTCAGCCTGTCTTCATTATTTGATGTCCGTTCTTTGAGAGCTAAGGTTCTATTTTTTATTGAGTTTACTCTGGTATTAGAATCTTCCAATGAGCTTTTGGTTTGGTTGGCAGTATTTTTCAATTCTAAAAGTTCTGGTACATCTGTTTTCAGAATGCCTAGCTCTTTATATATGTGGTATCTCATCTCCTGAAATTGCCCTCTAATCTCTTTCCTTAAATGTTCTTTCAATTATTTGATTGATTTAGTAATCATATTGCTGATACATTTTTATAGGTTTTCATCTAGGACTCTGACTATGGAGTCCTTGGAAGGAGAGCTGTGGTGTTGAGGTGGAGAACTGCTTCCATTTTTCCTCATTTTCAGTTACAGGGAGTGTGACTTGAGGTCCAACACTGAATAATTGTCTTGGGGGCTTTGCTGATGATATTGTAGCTTCTTATCTATTTGCTTAGTTGTGGTGGGGTACAATTTGGGTAGCATAGTTCAATGACTGTCTCCCCAGTCAGTAAAATATGTGTACCTTTAGATTTTCCAATACCACAGGCGATAGGAGGTAGAAGTCAATAAATGTAGTAGTCAATGCATACAACAGACAATGTTAACTGTGGGTGTTACAGTGTGATTAGCATCTATAAGTGCAATTGGATTAGCATTTTTCTTCCATGAGAGCTCTCACACTATATTTAGTTAGCAAGCAAACACCCATTTTAAACTAAGGCATTCTCTTCAGTTTAGCAGGGCCTCTATATGTGAGCAGGAAAAAGTCTAGAGAGCAAAAGGAATTAGGTAGGAAGTTAGTATGGAACTTGTGACTTAAGATATAGAGCTACAGAGTAGAAGAGATGATGTAGGCTATTCTGCTAAGAATAAGAAAAAAAAATTGGGAGGAGAGTGGGGTAAAGACTTTTAGGGAGGATGAGAGAGATTAGAATACAATTTAGGAATTGACAGAATGAAGGGAAGAAGAGGGTAGAAGAGAGTGGGTCTCTTCAACCCAAGAAGACTAAGGACTAGTTTGCTAAATTGCAGGCCTCCAGAGATTGAATCCTAGCTATATGGATACAGCAGTCTAACACAAGAAGTAAAGGTGACAGTAAAAGACAACCACTCAAACAAACAAAAACACATAATCCAGGAACACCAGTTTCCATAACAAGATGGGGAAAAAAAGAGGAAAAAAAAGAGTTGGGAATTTTCTGAATTATTACCACCAAGGTCAATATGTAGTGTGGAGGAATGTGTTCATAGCTGACTTCTAGGTGGAATCACTTCCCAGTTGATTTTGTTGGAGGAAATGAGTTTTGATGATCTCAGCACACAGTGAGATTCCCAGGAGGCCTCAAAGTATATTTCTCCTGTAGATGGGTTGCAAACAATCACCTTCCCTGCTTCCTGTGAGAACAGATTTCAGGGACACCTGAGTTGCACTCTTGGGCAGTTTAGTGTCTGCCTGCTCCAACTCCTGTCCCTCTTCAGCCAGAGACCCAGGAGACACTGGGAGTCTTGTGGATCCTGGTGCAGCTGTAAGGGACTCTTACCGTTCCAAAGAGAGTGGCTGGACTGGATTGAGCTCTACAGGGATCATTATTGCCTCACTATTGTGTGTATTAAAGTCCTTAGAGGCTCCAAGAGATGATGTGTGAGGCAGTCAAAACCCCAGCAAGGGAAAGCAGGTGTGAGGGAGACAACAGCCCAGCTAGACCAGTGTTTGTGGAGGCCTCAAATGGAGCCACTAGGGGGCATGGAACCCAGTCCCACTTGGACAGCCCAGGATCTATGGGATCACGTTTGTACACAGTAATCAAGGTCTGAAAGTGAAGGAAGACACTGAGTCCAGGCTGCACCTTTTGTTTGTAGATCCCTGAGACTGATGCTGGCCACTGCCCTGTCTGAGAGTTTCAGGCAGTATCTGTTGGATCTGCAGCCAAGTTCATCCTGGCTGATTAGGTCTTATTGAGCAAACTCCTGGTCACAGATTCCTCCAACAGTTCACCTGTGAAAGGGGGTGGCCAGGAAGCCTCTAAGTGCAAGTTACAAAACCAGAAGTGAAGGTCTGCCAGCCCCACATCCCCCAGGGAAGACAGTCAAAACACTGGGGATTTGGAGTCACTACTCCAGACTGAGCTCCTTAATACACATGGTAACTGGTGATTTTCATTTCACTTTTGAAGAAGCGGTGTCCTATAATGCCCTCTGGGAAGTTTCAAGATGCAGATGCCGCCCCACTTCTTTGCACAATCAGATTCAGGGTATCTAATATGTGTATTAAAGCAGACCCAGGGAGAGAGAACATGGCGACCACCCCACCAACAATGACTCCAGGACACTCCTGAGAAACACCTCACTCTACAGGACTGGATGCGATTCCCACGGTAGGAAAAAGCTCCCAGCGTGGGGCAACATTAACCCCCACTATTTTTTAACTCCAAAGGAATAGCATGGTGCATTAATGAATATTAAGGAGAAGTTTGTGATGCTCACACAATCAGCCCCACACCCAGGGGGAGAGGAGCTACCCTGGAGGGGAGGAAACCGAGCATGTTTCCTAATCAAATATCTTAATCTGGTCAAGAGCCCCCAGTCCTGATCACTCTTAATTTACAAGAACTGGGTATAAAGCTCTGGGAATTAATAGCTCACATTAGTGAACTTACAGTTGTTCCTGCGAGAGGCAGCATCTGGCTAGTCATTTTCATGTTTTCATGTGGGCGGGGCTGGTTGCTCAGCAAAAACAGTCTTGGGGTCTCAGACATCATGGCCAGAAAACCAAAATCTATTGCCCTAAGATTTGGCCATCTCCCAAGGGGTCTGTGTGGTACTGGGATTTCCCTCTCCACCTGCTGTCACTGCCGGCGGAGCCAGGGGAGGAGAGGAATTCGCACAAGAACTTTAACTCAATCACCTCGGACAACACTTTCCATCCATGCTCACAAATTACAAGAGCTGATTTTCAAGTCCTTTTACCTAATCGCTCGCACCAGCGTGCAAGAGCGTGGGGGATGCTCACAGTGACTTGGGGCCTCTGTCCCCACGAATATAAAGAGAGCAGTAACCGCCCTCCCCAACCTGGCCATCTCTCCTGGGAGCTGTGTGGAACTGCAAATCACCTCTCTAGCTTGCAAACCTCTCGGATGGTGATCTTCTGCCTGCCCCTCTACATGCCTGAATAGGAGGAGTCTGTGAAATGAGCTTGGTGGAGTAGGGCACATCCTTCCCAAGGGGACCACCAGCCTCAGCCTCTGCAAAAGTGGCCTGTAACTCTCTAACAAGCAAGGTCTGGTATCAGCCTCAGGAACCTTTGAATGAAAGGGGCAGCATGGGCTTTCCCTTAGCATCTGAGCCCTGTGCATAGCCAAGGCTACATAGGCTTGACCTCTCCAGGTGGGCGCCCCCTAGTGCTTGCAACTGAGAACCACATAAGCACTGGCACAATCTGGACCATACTTCGTGGGTTTCTGTCAACCCCACAGAGCAGATCTTGGGGCTTCTGAAGATCATAAGTCACACAGAGTGGGTCACCAGTGATCCTGAGGAAGCAGGTTTCAGTCTGGCCACTCTCCTTGGATCAGTCAGAGACCCACACATCTACACTAGGATTAACTAGATTGTCTACAGCTTTTTTTTTTTTTTAAGAGAGAGGGGCAGTGAGAGAGACAGAGAAAGAGAGAAACAACTTTATTTAGTTTTCACATGGCCTTAGTTGCTCCAACACTTAGTTGTGTACGTGATGCTAGGGTTTGAACCCGGGTCCTCATGCTTGCCAGGCAAGCACCGAAACTGCTGAGCCACCGCTCCAGCCCATGTCTACAGCTTCTGAGCCCCAGGCCCAAGAAATTCTAGAGTGTGGACAGGCAGAAAATAATCACCTCAGGAATACAGCCCAGGAGGAGCTGAAATCTATCCTCGCAAGATGTATGAGAAGGCAGGTTCTTATAACCCTTTGCAACAGATAGTTTCTTTTTTATTAGATGGATATAGAGATATGATTGAGGGGGGAACATTATCAAACTTTCAAGAATCAATGTATATATATTTAGTTATCCAGGGCTAATGCCATATCATCGATGTCCAGCTTGGGTTCCCCCTGTTGCGGAATGTCTCCTGGGGACATATCCATGACCATCCAAGTCAGGTTAAATGGTTGATGCAGATTTGCATATCCCAAGCGAGTGTGGGACAGGGTTAGGACATGGAAGAAGGTTACCAGGGCCTGGCTCCTTGGAGTTTGAGTTTGAGGGGATTGTCCTTATTCCTGGAGGCTGTCCATTGTGGCAGGAAATCTAACTTCACTGTGAAGGGGTTCACTGGATACATGTGGGTTTGGTGCATCCAGGAGACTATCCCGTCAAACTTGAGTGCAGTCGGGTTGGTAAGGATCACGATGTAGGGTCCTTTCCAGCGAGGCTCTAGGCTTCTTTGTCTGTGCCTCCATACATACACCCAATCGCCCGGTCGATAGTGGTGAGGTTCGGGGGGAGGTCCAGCCTCATAGAGGGCCTTCAGTTTCAGCCAGATGTTCTGCTGAGCCTGCTGAGGGCTCTAAGGGAAGATAATTATTCTTGGTCATCAAATTCAGTTAACAGGTCAGATTGAAGGTTAAGTATAACTGGAAGGGGTATTCCAAACATAATTTCAAAAGGAGTCAGTCCCAGTTTATATGGGGAATTACGTACCTTATAAAGGGCGAAGGGAAGGAGGGACACCCAATCACCACCAGTCTCCATAGTCAATTTAATTAAGGTCTCTTTTAGAGTCCTATTCATTCTTTCTACCTTTCCTGAACTCTGGGGTCTATATACACAATGCAATTTCCAATCAGCCCCCAGAACAGTCGCTAGTCCCTGTATTACTTTCGACACGAATGCTGGTCCATTGTCTGAGCCTATCATGGTAGGAAAACCAAATCTAGGTAAAATGTCCTCTAGAAGCTTCTTGGCCACTATTTGGGTAGTTTAATGCTTGGTGGGGATGGCCTCTACCCATCCTGAGAATGTATCTATAAAAACCAAAGGTACTTATATTTATACTTGCCAGGTATTACCTCCATGAAATCCACTTCCCAATATGCTCCAGGCTTATTACCTCGTATCCTGGATCCGGTGTTGCAGTATTTTTGATGCCATTGGTCAGTTGGCAAGCCTTACACCTAGAGACGACTTGTTCAGTCTTAGAATTTGAGTCCTTAATTTTGATCTTTGCATGCCTCAATAGGTCTTGCATTTTTCTAGTTCCCATACGGGTGGATTGATGTATTTTATAAAGGACCTGCTCTCCCAGTTTCGCAGGGAGGATGACACTGCAATCTGCCAACTGCCACCATCCTTCACTGAGTTGTGTCATGGGCAGTCACTTGATCCAATTTAGATCTGTCTCAGTAAATTTGGGAGTGCTGGGCAGGTATGTTGGCTCAGGGTCCAACAGGGTAGTGGTCACTAATGCCTCTGTTACTAGGGCTATTTTCCAGGCCATCTGATCAGCCAGATTGTTTCCCCAAGCAATGGGGCAGTCCAGTTTCTGATGTCCTGGGCAGTGCACTATGGCTAACTTTTTAGGCTGTCACAGGGCTTCTAGCAAGGCCAATATTTCTTCCTTATTTTTGACAGCCTTGCCTTCTGCTGTTAATAGTCCCCTTTCTTTGTAAATGGCCCCATGCACATGGGCTGTAGCAAATGCACACCTGCTGTCTGTGTAAATGGTCAGTTTCTTATCTTTGCCCAAAGTCAAGGCTTTTGTCAATGCCACTAGCTCTGCCCGCTGGGCTGACATCCCATTTGTCAGGGCCTGTGCCCAGACCTCTTTTTTAGTTACCACTGCAGCTCCCGCATACCTCTATCCGTCCAGGACATAACTGCTACCATCTGTATACCACGTGAGTTCAGCATCAGGTAGTGGCTGGTCTTGTAGGTCCACCCGGATGCCATGTACTTGGGCTAAGATCTCAGCACAATTGTGAAGTGGCGCCTCAGCTCCGGGTTAGGCAGTAAAGTAGCAGGGTTCAGGACAGTGGGTGCCTGGAATGTAATTCTGGTGGGATTTAGTAACAATCCTTGGTAATGTGTAAGTCTCGCATTACTGAGCCATCTATCAGGTGGATGTTTCTATGGCATGGGGAGTGTTAACATAAAGTTATTGGCCCAAAGTCAGCTTATCAGCTTATCAGCATCTTTAACTATCAAGGCAGTGGCTGCAATTATTCGCAGACAAGGGGGCCAACCTGAGGCAACAGGATCTAGTTTCTTGGAGAGATAAGCTACTGGTCTCCACCATGGGCCCAAGTATTGGATCAATACCCGCTTTGCAATGCCCTTACTCTCATTTAGGTACAAATAGAAGGGCTTGGTCACATCTGGCAGCCCCAGGGCCGGAGCCAAAAGGAGGGCAGTCTTAATTTGTGTAAAGAATTTTTCCTTCTCCTCTGTCCATCGGAACTCTTCTCATTCCTTGGTGGCCTCATATAGGGGTTTTGCTAACTCCACAAATCCAGGTATCCACAGCTGACAGAAGCCAGCCGATTCCAAGAACTCTCGCACTTGTTGTGGAGTGGTGGGCCTTGGGATCCTAAGCACTGTCTCTTTTCATGCTTCAGTGAGCCATCTCTGACCCCTTTTAAACAGTTACCCTTGATAGTTTACTTCAGGTTTACATATCTGGGCTTTTTAAACTGATGCCCGATATCCTAGTTCGCCCAGGGTCTCTAACAGGTCTTTCATGCCTTGCAAGCACAGTTGATAGTTCTCAGCAGCTATCAAGAGATCATCCCCATACTGCAAAAGTGTCAGGCCCAGATGGTTGGCACAAAACTCACCCAAGTCCTCGTGGAGTGCTTTCTTGAAGATGGTGGGCGAATTTTTAAATCCCTGCGGCAGTCTGGTCCAGGTTAACTGCCCACTGATCCCCTTTTTAGTGTCCGTCCACTCAAAGGCAAACATCTCCTGGCTTTTAGGGGCTAGGGGTAAACTGAAGAACGCATCTTTTAAATCTAAAACAGTGTACCATTGCCGATCTGGTGGCAGTGAACTAAAAAGAGTATAAGGATTAGGAACAGTTGGATGTATATCCAATAACCATTTGTTAACTTCCTGCAGGTCTTGAACTGGTCTGTACTCATTAGTTGGTGCCTTGCAGACTGGCAACAAGGGGGTGTTCCAGGCAGATCAGCATGGTCTCAGTACCCCCAAGTCTAACAGGTGGCGGATATGTGAGGTGGTCCCTTCGCAGGCCTCTAATGGCATGGGGTACTGTCGGACTCTCATGGCGTCTGCCCCCAGTTTGAGTTCCACATAAACCACTGACCGGCGTTGGGCCAATCCCATTCCTCCCATTTCCACCCATGCCTGGGGAAAAGCTTTTAGCTAATATTCCATCTCAGTTGCTGGAGGTATTTGTTGTTGGTGTAAGCAATATTCATCATCCAGGTTGACAGTTAGAACTTGGATGAGTTGACCCTTGGGGTCCAGGACAGATACCCTCTCGGGTCCAAAACTAATCTGGGCCCCTATTTTGGTCAACAAATCTCTTCCTAATAGGAGGTAAGGACATTCTGGGATACCATAAATGAGTGTGATACCTGGCCCATGCCAAGGTCCACTGTTCTTCAGGTAGTCCATAAGTATTGGTTAATCCCTGTGGCCCCCTCTACCCATGATGTTTTGCTGGACAGTTTTCCTTGTGGTTTGAGTAGGACCGAATGTTGTGCCCCTGTGTCTACTAGAAAGTCTAGTGGAGTCCCCTCCACTTTAAGGGTTACCCTGGGTTCGGGGAGGAGATCCGAATCCCATCTCCCCTAATCACTGTGCTCTTCTGCCTCCATGAGCAAGATGTGCCAGGGATTTTTCCCTGGCAAGCCCCCTTTCTCTTGGTTTTATTAGGACACTCCCTGGCCCAATGGCCCATCTCCTTGCAATATGCACATTGATCCTTCATCAACTTGGGGTGTCCCTTGGGGCATGCATGGGTCCTTACCTTGGTCTCTTGCCAGGTGTCTCAGTTGATGCCTCTTTTCCTCCAGGGTTCCAGAGGTGGCTGCCAGGAGTATCCTTGCCATGTTCTGAGTTTATTTAGCATTTTCTGGGCCCCTTGCCTTTCTATCCTCTGCCCTAGCCCTGGCTTCCCTCTCTTCCGGATTTTCTCTGTTGTTATAGACTTTTTCCGCTACTGTCATCAGCTCCTGCAGGCTCTTTCCTCCTAATCTTTCTACTCTCTGCAACTTCCTTTTTTTATCTTGAGCCGCCTGATTTACGAAGGTCATTATGACTGCGGCCTTAGTTTCAGGGACCTCAGGGTCCATGGAGGTGTACTGTCAAAAAGCTTCCATAATTCTAAGAAGGAGGATGGGCTTTCCTCCTTAGCCTGCTGAACATCTCCTACCTTAGACAAATTAGTGGGCTTTTTATCAGCAGCCCTGAGACCTGCATCGGAGTCTGACGAAAAACCCAGAGCCTCTCCTTACCTTCTTCTGTGTTAAAATCCCAGGTCGGGTGGGTGAGGGGGAAAATGGTGTTAATAATAACAGGGTTTGCAGTTGGCTGTCCATTATCTCCCGAGACTAATTTTTGGGCTTCCACCTGAATTCTTTCCCATTCCTCAGTGGTGAACAGAACCTGTAAGAGTTGCTGGCAATCATTTCAGGTGGGCTGGTGAGTAAAGAGGACAGTGTCTGGCAGGCTAATTAAATCTTTTGGCTTTTCTGAAAACTTCGAGTTCTGGGTTCTCCAATTGTATAGATCACTAGTGGCGAAGGGCCAGTAGTGGTGTGGTTGGTTCCCTGCCCCATCGGGGGTCCTGCTACTCGAAGGGGCAGGACAGTTGAGTCCACCAAGCCCCTCTGTGCTCTCCCTGACCTGGTGCCCAAGGCAGGCCCTACTTCCACACCTACAACCCCACCATCTCTCCCCCATGCCTGTTGGGGTTCAGCCTCAGCGTTCTTGGGGCCATGCGGTGCAGGTGGTGGATCGGGAGGAGGGAACATTAGTTGCTCTGGAGTTTCACCCTGCAGAATAGGATATAGCGGTGCTGCAGATCTATCCTCAGTTCGTCTTTTTTCGGTAGGGTGTTCCCGAACTGCTAGGACTTTTTCCTTTGTGTGTTTCTGTGAAGACAAAAAAGGCTTTAACCATGATGGGGGATTTTCGACCAAATCTTGCCATACCAATATGTATGGAATCTGGTCAGGATGGCCTTGTTGTCCCGGTTGAAAGATGACATCTTTAACTTCTCATATTAGCGCAAGGTCAAAAGTTCCCTCAGCTGCCCATCCCACATTGAAAGCGGGCCATTCTATAGAACAAAAAGTTAGTTTACTTTTCTTTATCTCAATACTTAAGTCATGAGCCCCACTTTTAACATCTTGGAAATGTTCTATCAGGAGAGGGAGAAGAATCTTTTGAGTCTGTCCCATTTCATCCATCCAATAAAAATAAATGCCACAAGACACAGACACTACAAAGATCGACACACAGAGAGCAGCAAATACAAGTCCTTCCGTCAACTGGAGGCAAAACCTAAAGTAGGATGACGACCTCAAGCCGTGCTGCGGGAGCGACCCGCCTCGTCCTTTCAGAGATACCAGGGGAATCTAATCCCCTCCAGGGGGGTCAGGAACATCTTCCGCGACCCCCAGTTGGTGACCCGCCAGTGGGTCCACTTAAGCCCTCTGCCAACTTAACGATTTCCTGGGCCCGCTTAAACAGTTTAAAAACAATTACAGAAAAACACAAGAGACAACGAAGCTCACTGGCCGGTGTTTGACCTTCCAATTTGGGGATCCTTCAGGGGAATTGGGGTATCCCGGGCAGGCCCCCAAATGTTACACCCAAATCTTGAGTCCCCAAAGACCACCAAGGAGCTGAATCTGATGCAAACACACAAGGGTCGTTTAATGCAGACTCGAGTCTGGGCTCCTTCAATCACCTGCACGGCTACAGCAGGTTCAGAGAGAGCCCCGAGCCCAATACAGCAATACTTTTATAGGATTTCACAGCGAAGCAGGAAATTCAAACAAAGCAGAGTACATGATTGGTTGATCTTCTAACATATATGATATATTTCTATCAGCCATGGTACACTTTGTCTCGGACTTCTACCATATATAGTTTGGTATGTTAGGAATTGGCTCGTCAGCTCCTGATTGGCTATTTATTTGCTAAGGGTCAGTTCATCTGGTGTTATGAAACGTAGTTTGTTGTTCTTTGTTCTTCGTAAATGAGAATTCAGGGCTACTTCAAATACTATTAAAAAATGAGGCCTTTAATAACTACAACACGGTTAAATTGCTGTAGACTTTCTTTCAGCAGCGGTTGACTAAGCCCCTGCTCTGCCCCGCTCGCACTCTCCTGCACTCTCTCACACTCCCTCCTTGAACCCGCTTGCTCCCTAAGGCTTGCACAGGCCACTGCTCCGCACTCACTCTCAGTAGGTGGTGTATCTCTCATCTTGTCCATAGCTTCATGTTATTGAATTTCCTTCCCTGGATAGTAATGAATTTGGGGAGAAATTTTACTGTTCACCCACCTCAGAGTAAGGCAGTTCTCCCACCACTGGTGTCCCACATTCACGGAAAATTTTCTCATTCAACACTGGTTGGCACTTGCCACCACCACAGCTGCTGCTGCTATCTTCACTCAGGTACTATATCTTGATGAATTTCCTAATTATGCAAAAAAATCCTTTTATCTTAATTTGCCCTTCTTTAGTTACATTGTATTTTATTTCACACAATTTTTCTTTTTTTTTTTTTGAAAGAGAGAGGGACATTGAGAGAGAGAGGGAGAGAGAGAAACGATTTTATCTAGGTTTCAAGTTGGTTTTCATTGCTCTGAAGTTTTGCTGTGTATGCGGTGCTGGGATTCAAACTCTCATACTTGCACATGCCAGGCAAATGCTGAAACTGCTGAGCCACCACTCCAGCCCCTAGGCTTTTCTTATATAACATATTTTTAACATGAAATCACTAATCCTATATAAAATAATCTCAATTAATTTATACTTTCAGATCTAAAATTGAATTTATCAAGTTAATTTTTTTAAGTGAATACTAAAACAAAATTTCCATATTATGGAAGGTATGGGCTAGGAATTCCCTGTGGGCAAAAACAGTTTTCTTGGATTTTTAAATTATATTTATATCTAAAAAACAATATTTTTTTTACTTCATTTAAGACTCAAAGTTGCTATCATAGTTACATGACTTCATAATGTCTTGTTGCTATGCTATGGGGAGGTTTATGAGTATATCCTTGTAAGACAAATACCACAGAGAATATTCATGGTTGGAAAGAAGAATAGAATCATTATGCTTTCCTAATTCCTAGTTTGTGAAAGCTTACTTTTTCACCCAGGTAATGCAAACTATATTTATTAAATCTTTGGTTCTTTCATTGACCATGATATTTTAAGTATCATCTAAGTGCAGTGGCTATCTAAATGAATCCCACATGGCCCCATCCCTCAAGGGATTTGAGTACTTATGGGGCTAATAATCCTACAAGTCCTACAAAAATATTTTTAAAAAGCTAAGCTTATTTTACTCACCAGGCATATTTCAATAGTAGATCCTTGAATAATAGTAACCAATTTTTACAACATTACTTTGACTCACATTTATAAGGACATTATTCCTGCCTTCAATGAATGTACAATTCTGTGGGGAAATAATTGTAAGCAACTAAATGTGTTGTAAATTGTTAAATGCTATAATAGGGCTATGTGTATTTTGACTGTCATGTATAAAGACTACTTTTAATGCAGCATGCACTATGAAAGGTTACTGTCAAGATTGTATTTTTGCTGTTTAACCGTCATTGACTTTTACAGGCAATTTTTCAAATATTAAAAACATTTCACAAAAACTCTTGCTTTACCTTGTTTTTTGCAACAATCAATTCTTCCCCATCTCATAAGAGCTGAATATATTTAGTTTAAATTATACTGACATAAATAGAATATTAACTTTTAATCCAGAATGCGACATGCCTGATCTCATGCTAATACTATCTCAAATTATTTTCAAGTGTTTTTAGACTAGTAAAATGGAATCTGTACATTCTGGCATGAATCCTGGTACATCAAGGGGATACCAAGCTGTAGAAAACTGGTCTGAAATCATTCTTTTATGTGACTCTAACAAATCATATTTTTTTACAATTTTCAATTAAAAATAATAAGGAAGAAATAGCTTCCTTTTTAAATTGCTTATCTTGAATGTCACACATTATTCTTATGATTTACTCAAATATTGTTACAGAATTTGTAGACATCTTGTTCTATTTTGATATAATTTGATACAGTTTTTTAATCTTTCCTGTTTGTTTTTTATTTCCTTTAAGATTCATCTATTTTCTTAATTTGGCATTTTCATAGACCAAATATTATTTATTAGTTTATAATAAAATTATAAAATGCAGATTTCTTCACTAAATGATTCAGTTTACTTACTTCGATTACAAATAAATGGAATGAAAATAAATATAATAAAGGACATATAAAATTGTATGAAGGAAACTTATGACATTTTGTAGTAGATTCTTGTATACATCACCCTTTAGAACTAAAGAGCCTATTCTCCTAGGAGGTGGAAAAGTTATTGAAAAACTACTCTCAGTCCTCTTCAGATTAATCTTTTGGATTACATGATAAGCATCCTGCATGTCAGAGTGAGACCTCTTCTCAGGATGGCCTGCAATAAATGGTTATCCCTATCCTAGGACAGCTGTCCCCCCATGCTCCTGCTTGAAACAATCCAAAAAGTTTGTGGCAGATTCAGAACTATCTTTGGTTCATTTGATTCCCCCAATGATACTGTATTATAGCCTAACCCTGTCCTCTGTCCAATATTGCTGCCTTCTTTTTCAGTCCCCCTATGTTGATCCCTAGAGCCTAAACTTCCTACTTCTCAAAGTCTCTTTACAGGGGAACACAACCTGAGACAAGCTCTGACAAGCATACTGTAAGAGAAGATCAATTTGCTTCGGTCTTACCTAGAAAAGTCTAATTTGGTCTAGGTACTAACATTAGTGAGAAAATGAACTCCATTGTCTGCCAAAAATTCAATACAGTAAATATCTACTTAAGTATGTGACTTTTCTTATTCCTTACAAATTCTTATTAACCAATCAATGCAAGAAAAATATACTCAGAAGTCTTTGACTAAAATGGTTATACTAAAGTGACAATGATTCAAGACAGCAGTAGCCTTTTAGAGATGATTAATAAGATTGGAGGGGTTGTAGTAGGATCACTGAAGTTGCACAGAACGAAACATTTGAATTGGGCAAAGCTACCATGTGGCCAATGTTTCTTCCTTTTCTTTACCTTTAAAAATGTAAAACAGGGCTGGAGCGGTGGCTCAGCGGGTTACAACACTTGTCCAGCATGGGCGAGAACACAGGTTCAGACCCCAGCACCCACGTACACAACTAAGAGTCAGAGCAATGAAAGCCATGTGAAAAACTCAATAAAAATTTTCTCTCTCTCTCTCTCTCTCTCTCTCTCTCTCTCACTGTCCTTCTCTCCTTAAAAAATTAAAATTAAAAAAATGTAAAACATATTTGTGTGCATCTCCTCCAGGTTTGTTTAATAAAATGGAGAAGGAAATTTAGATGTAGAGTAGAATCACACATCTCAAATATTTAAAGAAGGCAATTTTAGATTATCTCATTTAGCTTTCAGATTTTTAAAGCCAAAGGGCTTCACACCTAGCAACACACTGAGAGGGCAAAAGCTGGAAGCATTTCCTATAAGATCAGGAGTAAAGAAAGGATACCCACTATGGAAACTCTTACTAAATATAGTATTAGAAATTTTAACCAGAATAAATAGACAAGAGAAAGAAATAAAAGGCATAGTAATAGGAAAGAAGGAAGTTAAATTATCCCTGTTTGCAGATGATGTGATTCTATAAATAGAAAAATTTAAAGACTGTTGAAAGAGTGTTAGTTCTAATGGACAAATTCAGTACAGTAGCAGAACAGACAATTAACTTGCAAAAGTTGTGCTTAGTTTTTCTATACACCAATAATGGACATGCTGAGAAAGAAATCATGAAAACAATCCCAATTACAACAGCCACACCCTCAAAAAAAAATACCTACTGGTCACAAATAGTAGCGCACACCTGTAATCCCAATGCCTCGGAGGCTGAGAAAGGAGGATCACAAGTTCAAGGCCAGCCTCAGAACTTGGCAAGACAGTCAGCAACACAGAAAATCCCAGTCACAAAATAAACAATGTAAAGGACTGGAATATTTTTCATTGGTGTAGTACTCCTGGGTTCAAAGCCCAGTTCCAAAACAAAACAAACCAAAACGCCCAGGAATAAATTTAACTATGGAAATGAAAGACATCTACAATGAAAATTACAAAACACTAAAGAAAGAAATTAAAAACACTGAAGTGTAAAATGAGCTGCCATGTTCAAAAACTAGAATAACTAATATAGTTAAAGTATCTATAATGTACACAGCAATTTATACATTTAATTCAATCAACATCAAAACATCAATGATAATTTTCACAGAATTGGGGGGAAGCCCTTAAATTATGTATGGAAGGATAAAACACTCTGAATAGCCAACACAATCTTAAAAAATGTAGCAAACATTAATGAATCATAATACATGATTTCAAGATATAAAGCAGAACCATTGTAATAAAAACAGCATGGATTACAATAAACATAGACATGAGGACCAATGGAGAAGAACAGAGAACCCAGAAATATATCCAAGCATCTATAGCTAGCTGATTTTTGACAAAGAGGTCAAAACCTATAATAGAGAAAGAACTGCCTCTTTAACCCATGGTGCTAGGAAATCTGGATATTCATATGCAGAAGACTGAGTTTAACCACCCTATCAAAACATCAAATCTGAATGAATCAAAGACCTTAATACCTGAAATTCTGAAAATCTTAGATGAAAACGTATTGAAAGCACTTCAAGACATTGGAGCAGGAAATGGTAATTTAGACAGAACTCAAAATACAGGAAACAAAATCAAAACTTGACAAATGGGATTACAGCAAAGTAAAATGCTTCTGCAAAGCAAATGAAACAATACAGTGAGGAGACAACCTACAGAGTGAGAGAAAATCTTTGAGAGCTATTTTTCTGACAGAAGGTTAATCTCCAAACCTTACAAAAATCTCAGAGAGTTTAATGAAAGTTAATCTGATTGAAAATGGACAAATGACCTAAATAGACATTTCTCAATGGAAGCATTCAAATGGCCAATAAATACATTGAAAAAAATACTCAAGATCATTAGCTGTCAAAAAAATTCAAATCAGAAATACAATGGGATACCATCTTTCTTTCTTTCTTCTTTCTTTCTTTCTTTCTTTCTTTCTTTCTTTTAAAGAAAGAGGGACAGGGTAAGAGAGAGTGAGAAAGACAGAATCAACCCTATTCAGTCTTTCATGTGGCCCTCATTGCTCAGATACTTCTTTGTGCATGTGGGGCTGGGGTCCAAACCCACATACTTGTGCATGCCAGGCACACACCACAACTACCAAGCCACTGCTCCAGCCCCATCTTACCCTATTTAAATGACTACTATAAAAAAGAATGCTGGAAAGAATGGGGAGAAAAAAGGACACTATGCACCTTACACACTGTTGGAAGGATCCCAGATTAGTGCAGCCACTATGGAAAAGAGTATGAATGTTCCTAAAAATTTAAAAATGAACTGACATATGGTCCAGGTGTCCTACTCCTGATTATAGCCAAAGGAATGAAGTAGGGATACCAAAGTGATACCGGGATGCCCATGTTTCTTGTGGCTCTATTTACAATAAATAAGAAATGGAATCAGTGTAGGTGTCCATCAACGGATAATAAAGAAAATATGAAATATTCAACATTAAAGAAAGTTGAAATCCTGTCATTTTCAGCAAAATGTGTGGCGTTGGAAAATGTGATATTCAGTTAATCGCAGAAAGAAAATAAAATTGCCATCTGTTCTCTCTTATATGTGGAACCTTAGAAAATAATAACAACAAAAAGCTAACCCTGAAAGCAAAAGAGATCAGGAAGAGCTGGGAAGATGCAAAGTGGGGAGAGGGACAAGGATAGAACTGTGGAATTGCATGATAGATGCACAATGTACACATGTAATTGCATTAATTTTAAGCAATTAATATATTACTACAAAACAACAAAATAAAGTTGAAGTATTTGATGAAATGCATAGATACATTTAATGAAAATTAGTTTTTATTTAAATTGTATTAACTTTTACTAAAGTTCTGGGGCACTGCATTTATGTGTTTTTTAAAAATACCATCAGTTATTACACTCTGCAATTGGTGAGGGTAGATATAACAATTATATGTCAATATGAAAAGAAGTACAGATTTGCTTTTAACAGTTGTAAATAAAATCTATAATATAAATTTTCACACCCATACACGTTATATTTCAGCTTAACAGCCTCTTGTTTTTTGTTAGTTCAGATTTCAGCTTTGACTTCCTCAAACACACATTTCCAATTAAAATTCTTGAGCTGCATAACTCATACTAGAACTCTCTATTGTAGATAAATATGTGCACTAATGATGTAATTATTACATATTTGAGGTCTTAAATATAGTTTTATCAATGATACATGAATATTTCTAATTAGAAATATTAATAATACTAATCATTTTATAATTGCAACAAGCCATAGTAAACCAAAACATAAAGTTAATTAATGCCCTCTGATGCAGAGTAGAGGTACCAAAGAAGTGCATTCATCAGAACTACTACATGACTTGTTGTGTTCTATTGCTTAAGTATTCTACCGATTACTCCACATTCATTTCATTCTAAATTAATCTAAATAACATTGTATTAGATTAATTTATTCCTCAAGGAATCAGTTCTTTAGATGTGAATCGTGTATTTGAGAAGATAAAATGTACTTGCCTGAAGAGTTTTATGATCATTTACCACGCTAGCCATATTTACATTGCCTGCCATGGATCTGCTACAATTCATGTGACTCACACCTCTTCAGAATATGGCCCTACTCTACATGAATAAATTCAATAAATTATTTAAGCCTCAAAGGGGGAGACATGGTTTATCTTCCCAGTGATGATTGTAATGGCTTTGCAATACATCAGCCTGGCTTGCAAATTAATGTTGCATCTTGCTCAGCTCCTCAGACTCCAGCACTACTTCCCTGCTTAGCTCCAGGATAAAGGGCTCCAGCTTCTTCATCCAAGCATCCACTCCCATAAGGTTGGAGGCAATGGGAAATGACTACTTTGCCTGTGGTTCTAGCTTGCTCTTGTTCCCCTTCACTTTAATCCCTCTTCCCTTCGAACTGCCAGTTATAAACTCCAGCATCAGATGTGAAAGACACTGATTTACAGTAACTTTACAGAGACTGCCTCACAAGACTACACAATTGCATAAACTCAAATTCCTTTTAAAAAATTCTGTGCCCCTGAATTCTCTCTCTTTTCCTCTGTCTTTCTATGCAAACACCACACACACACACACACACACACACACACTGCACTTTTTCCACTGAAACTTCACTGATCCAAATTTCCAAAATAACAAACAGTCAAGCAAAAGGGGCATTTTGACCTCAGGAAAAAGAAAAAAAATAAAAACTCAAACATTTCTTGGTTCCTTTATCCTGAAACTAATCAAATATATGCCCTAGTTGCACTGATTATCCTGAGGGTTTGCTCATTATAATGTACAACTTAAAAAACATTGGCTTTTCTAAAGTAGGACTTTCCAATCATTCTTTTACTGTGCTACTGTGCTATTACAAATATTTATTAGTAAATGTGAAAATATACAAGAGCATATGTATATTTATGTTATGAAACACTCACATAGACTTATGCTAATCTGCTTATTAATATTGCAATGCTATTTTCATATACTTTTGGATACAAGTAACTGGATTTAAAAGACCAGAATTTTCTGTGTATGCCAACTTTTGTTTTTGTGCATCCAGTAGTATTTATATGCCATTACTTTAGATGGGGCAGTTTTTCACTGTACAGTAGGTCCCATAAACTGATACTAAGGCTTTCCATTAAATTCCAGTAGTTGTTCTGGCCTGTAATTGAAAACCACACCCAGTATCTACTTTCCCCATATGGTAACAGTACTTGGCCTGGTTGATAAGCTGACACCTATATAAAGATCCGGAGAACAGGTTGGGGAGTGACAATCGGGGCACACGTTTGGCTTATAATTATTTTGCTAGATATAGATTGAGTCAGCTGATGGGGTTTTTATGGTTGATCAAACTGGCATTCTGTTTAACGTACAGAGTTCTCTGAAAATAAAATACTTCAAATCATTCATTAACAAAATCTGAAAATTTAAAAAAGAATTGAAAGGGAAATAAAAGCAGGGAACACAAAATGTTGATGCTAAAATTGCAAAATAAAGATAAAATTCTCAGTAAAACCAGAAAAACATTCATTTTCTGATGCATTCTTATGATATTATGGAGAAACATCTACTTCATTTCCATTGTCACAGTAAGCTAATTCTTTTCATAAGTTAACCTTTGCCTGAGGGTAGCTTAGTAAAGTTGCAGTGCAGATGACTTTTATAGCAATCCATATTCACATCCAGAAGCATATGATCAAATCTTGTATTAAAAGCATTCAGCAGCTGGGGTAGTGACTCAGTGGTTTGAGCACTTGCCTGGCAAGTGGAGGTCCCGGGTTCAAACTCCAGCATTACATACACAACTAAGTGTTGGAGAAAAAAAGAAACAGATATAAAATAGAAAATATTATAGCTATGCTTTAAAAACTGTTTATAAAATTAACCAGTGCTATATTGTTTAAAATGAACAAAATCTGTACAATTATTGCGACTGATTTCCCATGTAGTCAGGAGAAACATATGTAGTTATTCTGAATGATCAGTTTCAAAACCCACTATATATGTTTTTTTAAAGGTTATTTTATTTTACAAAGTAAGTTCCCAATTTTGCAATTCAGTCAAACTATTCCTGTATATTTTTCTTGGTGCAAATGAGCTTTCACTAGTTTCTAGAGAAGGAACAAAACATGAAAACAAAGATTTTTAAACTAGTGGGTAAGTAGTTTCTAGGATATATTTTCACTGTCAGAGTTTATCACCAATTTCCATAATTGATGTTTCATCTACAATACCACAATTTTTTTCATACAAGATAGATAATTAGCTTGTCCTTACTTTCAGCTGATTATTTCTTCCTCAGAGGAGCCTCATGGTATAATGGACAAAATGTCAAGAATAATTAGAAATAATGATGGTGACAACTCTGCTACCAAACACTGTGTACCTAGGACTGATTCTTTTGTGTCTAGAATTTGAAGAAAATATTTAGCCTATTTTAATACATCTCCTAGGCTTTATTTTTTCTTTCCTGTTTCTCTTTTTTTTTTAAAGGGTGGGATAGTGAGAGAGAGAGAGAGAGAGAGGGAGAGAGCAAGAAAGAGAGAATCAATTTTATTTAAATTTTCCTCTGACTTTCATTGCTCCCACACTTCAAAATGTACATGGTGCAGGGGTGTAAACCCATGTCCTTGCACATGTGAAGCAAGTGCAATAACAGCTGAGCCACCACTCTAGCCCCAGCTTTAAATTTTATAGCAAAATACCACCACTTTTAAAAGTAAAATGGGTTTCCTACATATTCATATATATTGCCAATAAAGCTTATTTATTTATTTTCATATTTAAGGAAAAATTAATCAAACATTAAACATGCTATAGCCTTGGTTAATTACAGCATCTTTGCATAGGCAATCATTTGCATATCTTCCAGACATTTCAAAAACTAAGCATTATTTTGCTGCACTGAGTCTTCAAAAATAATAGTTTCCTTTTGCTTTGTCTTGGATTTGACACATTTATCTTTAATAATACCAATATGTATATTTAGTTTTTTAGATAACCTAATGCATTTTTAATTCAATACATTCACCAATAGTGATTTCTCAAGGTGATTTAGCAGGGAGGAGGAAAACAATATATATATACTCAAGTTATCATAGTCAGTCTAATTAGCAAAGTTTCACTTCTGTCAAATTACCTTAAAACTATTTATGTTAGTGTCATACACTGTTGACCATGAAGAATCAGCTACTGTTTTCATTTCAGACTGCAAAAATAATTCTAAAAATCCAAAAGTATTTCATAATGTCACATGTATCAGATCTCCTTCTCATATAATATAGAATATCGCTTCCAATTACACTTCTCTAGAGTCATCCAAGTGTTTTTGTCATGTTATTATTATAGTATACGCATTGGTATCCTTATTGTCTCTGTGAGGAAATGCAAGGATTCGTGTCTAATATTATAATAACATCTGTAAACTTCAGAGGATACATATTTGTCCAAAATCATACAATTGGTAAATAAATACTATTCTGTATGTCTTGGTCCTTCTATATTTCCATTATAGTATCCAAATCCTTCTCTAACTCCCTGTTATTACATCTTTTTGTACAGGAAAACTAGATTAATAAATTTTTCAAAAATCTCACTAATTCAAATTGTAAAAGGTATGTCTGAAAATGAAAATGTTTAATTTTACAAGATAAACATTTAATTTTTACTTTATGTAATGAAACATAAAGTTGATAATCCCAGTCTTAGCAAGATCTGGTTAAACATTATAAAGTAGAAGCCTAGAGAAAGCATTTAATTCTTTTGTTTAACCTTCAGTTCTGAAGTCCTATGTGTATCACCTTACCTGCCAATCAAAATCAAGTAGTGTTGAATTTATAAAGTCAATATCCACTCTCACATCCAGAAAAAGTAAAGAGTAAGAATGCAACAGAAAAATAATATGTGAGAAAGTGGCCCTTTATTGGTTTTACTGGATCCCTGAAATATTTGTCATGAAAAAAGGAAAAGATTTAGAAGATCCCGTTCCTCTGGGATATTTACTCCTGGGATCATGCTGTCCAGAAAATTCATAAGCAATGTGTGTTTAAAAGTGTAACTTCCCTGAAAATAAAGTGATACTCTGTCACTACCTAAATCCATGTTAATCATATAAAAAGGGGAGCCACCTAGGAGAGAAGATCATCTAATATCTCATTTGTTGAGGAACCCCATTCATTCCAATCAGGCAATTTTATTCAGTATAAAAGGAAGGCTATTATTTGATTAGGTCTAGTGCCGCAAAACTGGTTGGAAAGATTACTAAAATCCTAAAGACTCAGAAATATTCCAGGACCAGTAGATTAACACAGATTCCTTCCCTCTCTGTCTGAAAAAAAAGTTGTATCTACCACCCAGGTCAGATAATTTTAGGGGATGGAAACTCATCTCTCCTGAAAATGAACGTTCCCTTGATTTTGAAAACACAAGTCATGAATAAAGTTGAGGTTACTCCTGTAATGCTATTGATACCAGTTAGCTATTGCAGAATTTCCTGATGATTAATAGTTCTAAATTAGAAAAGCTTATGATGCACTTTTTTATCCTGTTTTTAAAATTTAAAAACGATTTTCATATATTTTAAGTAATTTTTTTTACTTATTTAGTCTTATAATTTTACATAGAACCTGGCTTGATGCTACAGTTGGAAAGTTAATAATTTACAAAGACTGCTTTGTAGTCTAATGTCTGCACTTGACTTTTGCTACAGCTTAAGGGCTTGAGACTTTGATGTTCCTGTCTTAAATTAAGAGAAGAAAGGGTCAGGTATCTGCTCTTGTTCAGTTACTTTTCTGAGGGATTCTTTTAACTGAGTTCCATGAAGCCATAATGTCTCTAAACAAGAATATTGATTGCAAAATAAAGCTTTATTCCATTACCTTCATAGAGGAAGCACAAATAGAGGTGTTTTAAAAGTTTGAGTAGCATTACTTCTTTGCTGAATAAAAGTGTTCTGTTTAATCTCTGGAGCACATAAAAAGAAAATTTACAGAAAGACTTGCCATGTAAGTATTTTTTGCTTCTTTCCTTATTCAAAAATAAATGAAGAAACACCATGGTATCTATTTTTCTCTGACTGTGTATATGTTTTAATTTCAAGACACTAAATCTCTAGATTTAACTTACTAGTTTGATATCAATTTTGTACTCTGAACACTACAGTGGTAAACTTGAAACCTAAGAATTGACAGGTAATGGTCCTAAAGGTAATGAATAGTACCAATTACCCAGGCCCAGTATGCAGCGTAGCTGGACTACTAAAGCTCAGCAAGTTGAACTGTTGCATACTGAGTATGCTTTGCAAAAACTCAGAGGATATCCTTATCCAAGGGACATTATCTTTTGTTACTCATCATCACTGTAGTTGGTTACTTTCAAATTACAAACATACTATTAGAATTCAACAACTTTGTCATTTTATATTATAATATAGCATAAAGCTTGAAAAGTGCTTACTTTAGGCAGGAGCAGTGGCTCAGCGGTTATGGTGGTTGCCTGGTATGTGCGAGGACCCGGGTTTGAACCCAGGACCACGTGTACAACGAAGTGCAGGAGCAACGAAAGCCACATGAAAAACTAAATAAAAATTGGTCCTCTTTCTATCTCTCTCATTGTGCCTCTCTTCAAAAAACAAAGGTGCTTACTTTAATGGACTGTCAAACAATAACTAATAAAATCTTACTGAAGAGTTTCAATAATAAAAATTTCTATGAAACTGATATCTGATATATGGGAAATTGATGTGTTTTACAAACTGAATATAAACAAGAACTAATTAAAATATTGTAACGTTACCTGGGGATTTTTATTTTGTAGGCTATACAAGGACTTAATCATATATAAAGTAAGAAAAAAAGTAATGGAATGATTTCTGATAACAGAAAGGACAGATAATTGAATTTATGCTACTTACTCACTACTAAATTAAGTTCATGAGGTTGGTAAAAAGTTTGCAAATCACACCCATGTAATTCCTAATTAATCTAAGAAATAGTTTTTATTCTCTTTGTGTCTATTAGAAATTTCAGACATGAAAGAGATGATTCCTTTAGCTTGGCTCAATGACTTGTCCATGGATAACACACAATACAATAAAGAAAGAATATTTATAAGCACGTATAAGACATGAGTCAGACCTCACCCAACTTTCTCCACAGCTCTTTCTACAAAGTGTATTCCAATTTTTAAAAAAATGTCTCAAAAAATCTTTCTAAATCCTGACTATGTGTTATTAGCCTCTTTTCTTTTACATTCATTTTCTGAATGACTTGATTTTTAAAACTATCTATCTATAATGTATAGTCTATACATGAGTAGGTTTTGTCCACTCTTAATTATTCCATCTTACCAAGCTCTTATGATCATCTAAGTAATCTAACAGATCTGACTTCATTTCTTAATGCTCTCTGATAGACCTGCCCTACAGGGTATGAGCAATGTGCTATAGAATCTTTAATGCATGATTAACATTATAAAGAGAATAGAGGAAGTTTAGTAATGAGAATACTAATATTGAGAAACTCACCAGAAGTTTAAATAAATCAGAATAGTTGGAGCAGGTAGCACCTTTGCTAATAAGCTTTTTCTCCCAGAATCAATTTCTAGATTTTCTAGGGAAACAAACTGATCAAAATCTGTATATCATTATCAATTTGTTATTCGCTCCACTAGCCTAATAAGAAAGTATATTAAATAATACAACCAAATAGATATTCTTAAAATTACTTTGATGTATTTTACATAAATAAAATTGAAGTCAGTAAGTTTAATTTGTGTGAAATTACACAAAATTCCTTTCTAATCATCCCAGGAGCCTTGGGTTTTCACTGTGTCTAGCTTGACATTTAAAATATATGTATTGTACTTCAAGGTAAAAGCAGAACAATTTTCTCTAAGATTATATTTCTGTAAGCAAAGTAACATACTTATACTATTTAAGCAAAATGGGTTTAAAGTTCCATATATAGCTTGTATAATAACATAATGCTTTAGCAGAGCACATTTCTGGTCTCCGTTTTCTTGTCTACAGAATGGGACACTTCGCTTAAATTATATCAATGTTTCTTCTACTACTTTATGTTTACCTCAATTTCAAATTAATTTGAGCTTCTAATTCATTGTTTTAAAATTTCTGACCTTTTAATTATATTTAAAGGCATTTATAGAATCCTGGAAAGTTTATTAACTATAATATATTTTAAATACATTATATTTGGATAGAATTTCAAATTTAATTATTAATACATTATATATATTTCATATACATATACACAGATGTATGTGTTAGAAAATAATATAAACATCCATTTAAATTGATTCACTTAAAGTACAGAATGAAGGTAGTAATTTCCTAACAGCATACATCTTTTAAGATCTAAACATGAACTGGCTTTCAAGTGAATAAAAAGAGAACGGAGTTTTTAAACAGGGGTGATCTATATATTTTGTGTTTCTGTAGTGAGAAGTAAATGCTTATTCTAATGCATTTAAGCAAACAGTATTAATGATTAATGACTCTTTTGATCCTGTAACTAGACCTACAAATTCTTGAATAAGTAATGAGATACTCAATGCTGCAGAAGATATCCATCTGCTAAGAACCTTTATGTGCATATAAGTTATGAATAGAGGCAACCATACACAAAAATAAGAGTGGAGACATTTGGGATTAAAGTAATAATACCAAGTAAAATGTATAAGTTTCTTTTTTATTTCTAATGTGAAAAAACTTCTTAAAGAAGCATTTATGGTTTAATATTGCAGGTCAATATTAAAGTGTATTATTAGACTGTCATTAAATAGAATAAGAGAGTTTTTAAGTCCCTAAGGTAGGGCAGTCCATCAATACTGGCTGGTCATTTGGTATCAGGGTCCTGTGCTCAAAAGCAAACACTAAGGGGGACTTTAGTTCTAGTAGAATGCAGAAGAATGCATCCTTTGAGTCCAGCACTATGAACCAGACAATGTTACCTGGCACCATAGTCAGCACAGCATCGGGATTTGATACTGTGGGATGCATGTCCTAGACAATATTCTTTATAGCTCTCAAGTCTTGCACACATCAGTGTTCATCAGTGTGATATTTCTGAACAGGTAGAATAGGGGTGTTTTAGGGGATCTGGCAAAGTCAACTCAATATGTGTTGTGAAAATTTGTCAAGAATAGGTTGAATTATATCAATGCCTCTTTCTTCTAAGGGAAAGTATTTTTTTTTAGGGCAACTTGCCCACTTTCTGACGAGGGAGCATTGACTCCCGTTCCCAGGGTCCCTCTGGCCTAACAGCCTGATTGCTTCCTCATAGACCTCCAGTGGAGTGGAGACATTTTCCTTTTTCAAGCTGGGAAATGAAAGCTGGAACCATGGTGTATTTTCCAGTGGCACTTGCAAATGAAATTATTGTTTTGGGGGCTGAAAAAGTTATTTATTTGTTTAATTTGCAAAATAAATTTAATTCCAGGGGAAGGATTGGGCAATATGGTATATACAAAGAGCTACGCATTAGTCTTTGTTCCCCCAATTTCATTCAAGGGATTGGAACAATGACCCATCACTTCTACCACTGACCGGGTACTATTTCTTAAAGAGATTAATTCAGAATTTAAAATGGAATAGCATATCAGTGCTCATTAGTCCCCACTGTCAATTGTACCTGAGGCTCTTGTGGGTTCTTTGCATATAAGTTCTCTAATAAGACCTGGAGCCCTGTCACTTGTCTACTGAGCACTGAATTTAGGTGACTACTTATTTTTCAGTGGAGTGACTTGGTTCCAGAAATCTTCACTTTCTACTTCCTTAGAGAATTCTTTTTCTAATGTACTTCCTCCTTGTTGTTGCCAAACTTTTTTTTTAAAGCACAGTAGCCCTTCCCATCCTATGTTTTAGAATCTCTGAGGGATCCCTTTGCAGTAGGCTGCCAATAAAAACATGCACTGGCATTAGTTTCTGCTCTGCCTGGGCACTACATACCTTAAAAGCAATATAAAGTATCTGTGAAGGTTTATGCGAATTGCCCCCTCCACTTGTTCAAGCTGTTTGCTTGTGTCTGTGGCATTCTGTTCAATAAAGGTGGTATTGACCACATGGAAATTTTTAGAGTCCTTTCTGTTCAGAAATCATCATAGTTAGGAAGCAAGTGCTTGCAAACTCAGAGATTGGGAAGCCATTGCATCAAACAGCCTGGTGGGCAGAAAGCAGAGGTCCACCCAGAAGTGTCTACTGGTTGGCAGAAAGGACAGCAAAGCTGTCCAAGGCATTTGAGGTGTGGAAGCAGAAAGCATAGGAGGAGAGGTTGTAGGTGGGTTTGTTTCTCCCTTGCTGTATCTTCTGATAACAGCTAAGGCCCAAAGGTCTCCGAGTTCTTATGCCAAGGCTGGAGTTGTACTCCTACAAATGTAGCTCCTCGTTGTTCCCATGTGGTGTGACCTGCTGTTCCATATGCAACTGAAGCAAGGTCAGTCCTAGGACTGTTTGACTCATACTTTCTGCAGTCATTTTCACTGGAGTCACAAAGTCGCTAAACCTGATGGAAGAAGCTGTTATTTTTCTGCTTTAGTCATTAGATCTTCAGCTGCAACAAGATGTTTTTATTTTTTATTTTTAATTGATCATCCTGACATCCCACCTTGCATTTATTCCAATGGGCTATTGCCATAACAGGAATTGCTCTGCTCTAGCAATAGGTGTTTTCTTGACCAAAGGATTCCCTGTCGGGTCTTCAAATAGAGGTCATTTCTATTTGCCAGTTCTTAATATCTCAGTGCTAGCATCAGAGGTCATACTGCCACCATATTCTCCTAGCTGGACTAGCAGGTCCTCCATGGGCAGAAAAGAGTTTGCCAGATCCAGAGGCAGGCTACAAGGCTGACCAAAGGCCAAGTCCTTGAGAATCCCACCTGCTCCACTGGCCAAACACTTCATCCATTTCCCAGAATCCCAAGCAGTTTCCTATAGTTCTTCCTCCAGGCCAGGGCCCACATCTCTGACCCTCAGAGACACTCGGTTCACAGAGGGTAGGACCAGTAGCCACCTGGGGCTGGGATTAGAGCAGGAGGCTGGCTAAGAGGTAGTGCCTGCCAGCTGGCACCAATTTAAAAGGATTTAAATCAGATTCAACTTTTTCCTTCCAATGTTCTACTATCTTTGCACACTAGAGACTATGCTTTTCTTTGTACCATCAACTTAATTTCTAGCTATTCAGACGTTTTATCATGTAACTGCATAAATGTCTCTACATACAGTATCTCCTTCATTTATCTGACTGCTGACAACTCAACTCCAGGTACAAGATTATATAATAATCCAGAATACCATATCTTTTTCTGACCTTCCAAAATATACATCAGTTGGACTGTTTTATAGGAAACACTATCCTTTCTTAACCATAGGTTTATAGCTTCATGTGGTCCTCTCGGCCAATAACTTTCCCAGAGTCTACCTGGGGAACTGCCACAGTGTTTCTCATGTTTTAAAAGTAAGAGATATATAAAAAAACACGGACACAGAAAACAGGGGAAAAAAAATCTCCAAATCCAAGGCCAGCAGATTAGAAACCCTTAGAAAAGACATACTAGATATGGAGAAAAATTCTTTTGGTTCCCTACTCCAACTTAACTGCAATTTCTACACTAGCAGTGACATAGGTGCCATATGAAGAGGGACCAGATGTGTGGGATCAAGTGTATTGCTGTGCACACCAGGGTGCTTACCAAATTAGCCAAGTTGTAGTCATTTTACTACATTCAGTTTACCTTTTCTTAAAGTAGACCAGATGGTGGAGAGTGCCTTACATTCAGGGAGAGAAAGTTAGAGTTCCCAGAAACAAAAGGAACCTTGGTAGCTACTGTAACAGTCTCTCAGGCCCTCCCCTAGGCAAACAGCTCCTGTGATCTGACCTGAAGTGAGTTTACCCTATCTCCCAATTTTCCAGCAGCGGGCTCACAGAGTGCAGAACCTGCCCAAGAACTCTGGAGTGGGGGCTACTGTGGCATTCCCTCTGGCTCAGCACAAAATCGAAAGCTCAGTTCTCCTCATCCTTGATGTTTATCCTACACCAAGAATAAGGTTTTTAGAGAATCGAGAAAGAAGTTTTATTGCTTTACTAGCAAAAGAGTAAGGCAACAGACTCATGTCACAGAGGCTGCAATTCTAATACGGGGAACAGAGGAACTAAAAGGAGGGGAAAAAGGGCTAGATCATTATCAATATATCTAATCAATACTAAATTTATATCCTTAAAAGTGCTATTGATCCAGTTTGTAGGCCCACAGTTTCTTCATTCTTATGGGCAGCTAGCAAAAGACCAGATAATTTGGCTTAAGACAAAAAGAATATTAGTTTTAGCCAGGCATGGTTGTATATGCCTGTAATACCAGCAGCGGCTACAGAGGCTGAGGCAGGAGGATCACAAGCTCAAAGTCAGGCTCAGCAACCTACCAAGGCCCTAAACATGAGGAGGATGAAATATAATGATGCTATAATATTGTAATAAAAATACAATAACAGTTTTTATGGTTGAAAAGAACTTATGAATTACATTAATTTGTATTGAATTGTGGTATTAGATCAACTGATTGTGGTGTCCTTTATATACATATTTAAATGTAATCTTTTGTTTTTTTTAAGAAAGAGGGGACAGTGAGAGAGAGGGAATGAGAGAAGCAATTTTTATTTAGTTTTTCAAGTAAGCTTCATTACTCAGACACATTGTTGAGTACGTGGGTTCCAGGGTTTGAACTCATGTACTCCTGCATGCCAGGCAAGCACCATAACCACCAAACCACCACTTCAGCCCCAAATGTAATCTTTTTAATACACATGTCTATATAATCACCATTACAATAACTGTTATATAAAAATTTCCTTCAAGTACTTTCCAGACAATATTTCCCCAAACCTCATACCTCTCAAATGTGTTGCTGACTTAAATCATAATAGATTTGTTTTGCTTTTATAAAAGGAATTATAATACAATTATATTCATATCCTTGAATTGTAATCCAAAAATCCAGGAATTTGAATCCTTATACAAAAACTCATAAGAAAAATATATTTGAAAATATCAAATTGTACCCTATATTGAAGAATGATATGATAAATAATACAGCACACTTGCTCTGGGCTTTGGAATATTATTCATTTTAAAATGACACAAACATGTCCTTTTCTCTCTTATTCTATATCATGTTTTTATAATATAGAATAATACAGCATTTCTATATTATGCTTTTTATATACTTTTATGAATTTTCTATACTCAATATTCTTGGAAATCAGAATTTTAATGTAGCACTCTCTATGTTTTAAAACAGAAATATTTTTCCTAAACAACTCCTCTGTTTTTATCTTAAGAACTGTATAGATTTGTATATTACTAGGCTTCTCTTCTCATATATACTGATTAATGTCAAATTTTGGGCCACTCTTAAAAAAGATATAGGATTCGTGGTATCTGTTTTTATGATAAACTCATTTTTAGTTCTG